>WBNO01008545.1:17253-130147 GCA_013400575.1 Peucedramus taeniatus | reverse complement strand
CTTCCTTCCTTCCTTCCTTCCTTCCTTCCTTCCTTCCTTCCTTCCTTCCTTCCCTCCCTCCCTCCCTCCCTCCCTGACTCTGTGCCCACCCCTGGTGAAGGACAGCTGTGACCAAGGCCAGGCCACTTCTGAGTGCACACGAACAAAGAAATCCTCTGGATGTAGTGAGGTGGCTGCTCTGGGATTTCGTAGCCCACTCTGCACTGGAATTCCCACTGCAAGATCTTCCAGCCCTGTGCCAGGCTCTGCAAAGCCAAGGTCCCCCTGCTCCCTGGAGCAGATAGCCCATGATCCTGGAGAACATGTCAGGTTGGCTCCTGTCCTCTTGGAAAGGGCTTGAGGGTGTCTTTGTGCCACCTGCTAGAAAGGCTCCTCCTCAGAGCAGTGCTGAAGCCAGGCTAAATGTCACCTGGCAGGGAGATCGTGGAATCGTGGAATGGTTTGGGTTGGAAGGGGCTTTGAGGCCCGCTCAGTCCCACCCCCTGCCATGGGCAGGGACACCTCCCATTATCCCAGGCTGCTCCAAGGCCCATCCAGCCTGGCCTTGGACACCTCTCACCTCCCATCTGCCTCTCCCATGGAAAACCACAATGCTCTGACAAATGCAGGTACCTCCTAATTGGTTTCCTGACTTTCCCACAAATCCCATTTTGCTTTAATTTTTCCCATTCCCAAGGCCCCCATCCTCTGTTTGCACATACCCTTGCTGTGCATTTATGGCTGCCATCCCAGCGGTCTCCATGGCAACCTGGCCCCTCAGAAGGCAGGACACTCCTGAGGTCAGGGCAGCAAAGTGGGAATGGTCGCCCATGGAAGAGGGACAGAGCTGAACCCATTCCCTTCATTAAAGAGCTACAAATGGCCACACATTTTTATGGCCATCTGTCTCCTCTGGCTCTGAAGGTGGGGTCCACAGTGCAGAATCCAAGAGTCCTTTACGATGGAGAAGACCTTCAGGATCATCAATCCAACCATTCCTCAGCACTGCCAAAGCCACCACTGACATGTGTCCCCAAGAGCCACAACCACATGGCTTTCAATCCCTCCAGGGCTGGGGACTCCCCTGCTGCCCCGGGCAGCCTGTTCCAGTGCTTGGCAATCCTTTTCATGAAGGAATTGTCCTTGATATCCAACCTAAATCCCCCTTGGCACAATCTGGGGCCATTTCTTCTCATCCTGTCCCTGTTCCTTGGGAGCAGAGTCTGACCCTCCACTGACTGCCCCTTCCTGTCAGGGAGTTGTGCAGAGCCAGAAGTTTCCCCCTGAGCCTCCTTTTCTCCATGAAATCCTGAGTTTCATGGATGGGTGTGCAATAATCATACTTAGAGCACACAGCTTAGGAGACCCCAAACAGCCAGAGAAAGAAGAGGAGCTGGACAGATGACAATACTGATATTCTTTGCCAGGGCAACACAGGAATTTTAGGATATGAAAGCAGTGTCCATAAATTTATTGCCATTCCACAGCCAAAACACTCAGTGGAGTGCACAGCTCTCCCTATGGAATTCATGGAATCACAGAATCATAGGATAACATCCTGAGTTGGAAGGGACACTCAAGGATCAACTGCAGCTCCTGGCCTGGCACAAGACAACCCCAAGAATCCCACCATGGGCCCTAGTTCCTGCTCCTGAAGCATTTCCCTTCCCAGCCCGAGCACTAATGAAAAGGAGGCCTGGGAAATGTGATTAAAGAGCAGCCTGGGCCGGCTTTAGGCACAGGCTGTAGGAAGGGGTTAAGTGATCCAAGTGAGTGATGTGAATCATTAACGGCAGTGGGTGGATCCTATAGTGGGAATGAGAGCCGAGGCTGTGCAGCCCACGGGTGTGGGGGCTGAATGCCGTGGATCTGCCCTCCTTTCCCAGGGAATCATCCCCGGGGTGAGCCCACACCACCTCCCCCTGCTGCAAACCCCAGGCTGAACGCAGGGAGAGCTCCCTGTGCTGCCACAGCTTGGTCAGCTTTGGTTCTACCAACTACCAGCACCTGAAGATGCTTCCCAGCAGGCACGAGGGGAGCACTCTGGTTTTTGGGAAAGGACAAAGTGATCTGGTTGCTCCAAGAGGCACAGGAAAACTTCACTGGTAAAAAGCATATTGTTTTCTCTTTCAGCAGCTATTCCTATGGACACGTGTGGAGTGGGGATTTGGATGTTCTGGTCCATCTCTCCATCCCCTCTTGAAAGCCAAGGGGCTGCCTCACACAATCCCTGCCCCAATCCCTGTTCCCACAGCTGCTGCTTGAAGCAGGTGGCACAAGCCCTGAGATGCCACCCAAAGAAAGGATCTGTGGGAAGAAGCCTGGGTAAAGAAGACCAACAGGGATGTAGAAAACTTCTGGGTACTTCAGAGACACCTTGGGCTCATCTTTAGAAGCTCTGCAGGTGCAGGGGGTGTGAGCAAGGGGAGTGAAAATGTTTTCTACCCATCTGTAAGATTGTACCAGCACTTTTATCCCTTCTGCCCTGGGGCACTGTTCCTCTGCTCTGGTTCAGAACAGAGCTGTTCTCAGAGGCCAGCATTGGAGCAGCTGAGCAAAACAGCTGCTGGAGAACTTCTGGGTGCTCTGCCTCTGGCATCCTGCTGAGAATTCCTTCTGTGGAGCTGTTTCCAGCTGCTCACCTGCATTAATGCAGGGATCCAACAGTTTGGCTCCATGGTTTATTAAACTTCGCCTCTTCGTGACAAGGTGTGAACCTGTGCTCTACAATAATTTTCCAAAGCTTTTACATGCCAGGGAAATTACCAGCCATGGAGCCCTGAACAGCGGGGGAAAGAGCAGGCTTCACATTAGGGATGAGCATTTGGAGTGGAGCAGATGGATGAGGCAGCAGTGTGTGAGGAGCTGTGCATTACAGAGCCTGAGGAAGCCTGGGACAGGGAACTGTCCCCTGGATCACTGTGTGAGTAACTCAGCACCTGCTCACGTGCTGCCCAAGCCAGGTGTGCCTCCAGAGGCTTTTCCCAGTGAAGATGTGGCCCAAGGCATTGCCCCAACAGCATTTGGTGGTTCATTTATTCATCTCCACACTCCACTCTCCTCCTCCTTCCTGAGTCACGCTGCCCTGGTGCTGGCAGGACACTGATGAGTGCTTGGCTTGCTCCTCACAGCTTCCAGGTGGGTGTTGGAGCTGTGGGACTGATCTGTGAGTGGCCACCAGCCAGATCAGTCACTGTGCTGTGTCACACCTTCATGTAGGGTCTGTGGGTGGTGCAGCCTCTACCCTGAGCCAAGAGCCCCTTTGGAATGTCCTGGGAATCACAGCCAGCCCAGGACCCAGCCCCTGTGCCCCCTGCAAGCACCTCCAAAGGGTGTCTGTGCCAGAGCCATACCCCAGCTGGACTCTGGTGATGGATGAGAAGGGAGCAGAGGCAGGAGCAGCAGGAGACAAGGAGAAACAAGGCATTTCAGAGCAAGCAGGGAGGCACACAGTGAATAAAAGCTGTGTTGGAGGTGGAAAATGACTGATTCAGGGCTGATAATGGCATTGAAACACCTGCAACCTCCTCCTCCTCCTCCTCCTCTAGACCCAGGAGCTGGCACGGCTCAGGGAGAGGGCTCTGTGTTGGATGCAGCTGGCATAGGTGGGTGGAGAACATGCTCCCTATCTCCATAGGTGTTCACAAGGAGGGATGGCAGAGCTGGCAGGAGCTGTCCCATGTCACCTCTGGGCTGTGGGGGCCATGTGGGGCCAGGAGGGTCACAGGGAGTGGCTGAGCATGGATGCTCAGCTGTGTGTTTCCAAGCTGTACTACATGGAAGGATCCTTCTGACTTCCCAGCACTCAGAGCTGAGCAGTCTGTTGGGAATCCAAGTCCCAAGATCAATCCATCACTTGCCCAACTTGTGGCTCTCCTCATTCCTCTGGTCCAGGCCAAGCAGCAGCACAGAAATGCCACAGTTTTATCAGCAAAACCCAGAGAAGAGAGAGCAACATGTCCTTTGGTGGAGCAGGAACTCAGCCGTGGGGAGGAGGAAGAGGAGGAGAACAAGGAGGAGAAGGAGCTCCTTGGGCTCTGAAACATGAAGGTGTGAAAAGCAGGCACCACATAAACATCACAGGTTTGTTGTGTGTTTCCTATTCCACAATAAGACCCATTCAGGCTGGCTCAGCACAATCCAAGGAATGTACCAGCCATGGACTCAAGGTCCTTCCAGTCAGGAAGCAGAGACCTCTCCAGCTTCATCTTGCTGCTGGCTCAGCCAAAACAACCCTGCAAAATCCCTGCTGTGTCATGGGGGACTTTCTTTCTGGCTTTCCCCACACTGGATTAGTTTAATTCCATTTTGGCAGTAGCAGTGATAGAGCACAACCCCTATCCTGATGTGTTCCTCATGGAGCTGGGAGGGTTTGGGTTAACATCCTCACCACAGGCCTAACTCCCTGCTCAGCCATTAGGAGGTATTTAAGTCAAATAATGGATCCTGGTGACCAAGAATCGATAAGGAAGGGGGAATGGGAAGCAGTCCATGCTGCACAGTCCTATTGACCACAGTCCTTAAAGAGAAAGTCATCTCTGGAGAGAGACTGGCTCAGGATTCCTCTGTGGAAGAAGGACCACCATCTGGAGCTGTCTATCTCCAAATACAGGAGCCCAGAAAAATGGTTTGCCTGGTAGTCTAACTTTAGGGGCAAAGGTAGGTGAGGTGGATCCAACTTCATAGAATCCCAGATTGGTTCGGGTTGGAAGGGGCTTACAGATCATCTCATTCCATGGGCAGGAACACCTTCCACTATCCCAGATTGTTCCAAGTTCCTGGAACAATTCTGTAAAGGTCAGGCAGCTCCTGCAGTGATTTCCTTGGGGATGTGGCACAGGCTGTGTTTTGTGCTGACACTCCCCGAGTAGCATTTGCCGTGTGAGTCAGGGGATATTTAAACTGCTCATTTACACAGTGAGCTCTAAGAATAACCCTTCCCAACAAAATACCAGCAGGGAGAGAGGCCAGGAGGAGACAGGTGGCTCCCTGCATCCAACCTGTTGTGCTACTCTGTGTTTACTCAGTGTTTCATCTGCTCCCCCGGGCCTGAATTAACGCCTGAGCCCATAGCCCCTTCTTCTGTTCCATTTCTGTAGAGAAGTGTCTACACTGAGGGCAGAAATGAAAGCTTCTGTTCTGGATGAAATCCTGGAAACAAGTCCCTGAGACCCCACAAAGCTGCTATGTGCCTAACAAGTGACACTCCTCTGCTGTGGGCCACCACAGCCTGTGAGTGCCATTAAATACCCGCAGCTCCTATGGGACCACACCCACTCCATGACTTGCACAGGGATCACTGCGATGGCAGGAGGACTCAGATCAGCTTGGCCATACAACCATATCCATTTGGTCACAATGCTCAGGACATTTCCTTGTGACACAAAGACTTTTGAAAGTCCACTCCCCAATGGACCATAGAGTTTTCCTTGAGCCTTTGACCTCCTAGAGCTCGTTCAGTCCGGTCTCTAGGAAATTACTTGGATTGGAATAGTTTTGCTGCTGTTCAGGAAGTAAAATGAATGAAGTGTCAGCAGGTAACTGCTGGGACTGTTGCCTGTTTCTCTACAACCTGTTTATCAGGTTATTTTGGAAACCTCTGCAAAGAAACACTGATCACTCCACCCTCTTCCGCCTCATTTTGCGCCATTTCTGCTCCTAGCAAGTGTTTTGGCAGCTCCATTTCCTTGGCAGCCTAATCAGATCCACTGGGAATTATAAAGGAGGATTCAAGTGAGGTGAAGGGCCGAGAGTTCAGCTTCCCAAGTGGCTCCTCATGGGACATGTGGAGGAATCTTTTACAGCCTGATCTTCTAGACCTAGGATGGACATAAATCCCAGGAGCTGCTGACCTTCCAATGTAACCTCTGAAATGTCCTTTCTCCACAGAGCAAGCTTGGAGCAGTGGGGAGTGGAGGCTGTGGAGGAAGAAGCCAAATGTGTATGTGAACAGAAAGGGCTGGCTGAGGAGTATCACAGAAGAAGGGAAAAAGGGTTGAAAGAGTCATTCTGGCTGTAATGAGAATCCACCTGCTCACTGTGTCTGCTCTACTACAGCAGAAGGTGACTCTGAGGAGCCTCACGGGCCAGTCCCTGACATCACAAAATTCGTGGAATAGCTTGGGTGGGAAGGAACCTTAAAATCACCCAGTTCCAACCCCCCGCCATGAGCAGGGACACCTTCCACTAGACCAGAAAGTTCAATGGGAAGAGCTCTGCCCCTCTGAAGGGGCCCTGCTGTTCCTGTGGTTGGTACCAAGCCAGGATGGCTCTGGAGCAGTGAGCTCTTGTTAGTGGACAGCTGTCCCAGATGTCTCCTTCCAGCAGACACCTCTTGGGACACAGCAGGAAGATGTGAATGTGTGAATGGCAAAGTTTCAGAGAGGGCCCACTCCCCCTAACACCAAAGGCTCAGCAATAAACCTGGAACAATTACTCCACAAAGCCAGCCTCTCCCAGGCCTCTGGGTAGGACCAGCAGAGATGTCTCTCCTCCATCTCTGGCCACCTGCTCCTGGCTGATGGTGGCCAGCCCACAGAGGAGCAGATGGGAGAGAAGGAGGCAGAGCCTAAAAATAAAGCTCATGGAAGCAGGATGCAGCATCCGTGCTGCTGCTGAACGGCTGTGCTGTCCTGCAGGGTGGCACGGATCCAGCGGCTGGGCGAGAAGCTTGGAGCCCTCCTGGTGGGATTCACCCAAACCGCAGCAGGAACCCGCGCTTCCCACACGCCATTCCACAAAGACTGGCTTTCTCCAGAGCTGCTCCATCACCAGCACAGCTCCAAGGCAAACTGGGCAGAGAAGCCAGAACCAAGTGCCAGCTGTCTCCAAGAGCTTCCTGCCTCCCTGCTCGGCTGCTGTCAGCATGGGCCAGGCTTGGCCAAGAGCAGCATCTGCACACAGGCGGGCCAAGCCAAGCTCTGCTGGCAGAGGGAAAGGCTGGGAAGAGCTACAGTCACTTTGGAGCTGCTCAAGCACAATCCCTTGGGAACATGAGGAGCCATGACCAGCCTCTTTAGATCAGCTCACATAATCACAGAACACAGAACGGTTTAGGTTGGAAGGGACCACAGGGGTCACCCTGTTCCAGCAAGGTCATCCCAAAGCACATGGTTTGCATCCAGATGGTTCTGGAATATCCTCACTGAGGAGACTTCAGGGATCTGTTCAGGGCTCAGTTAATGCACAGGAAAGAATCTCTTCCTCTTGTACACGTGGAACTTCCTGGTCATCAATTCATGCCTCTTCCTCTTGTGCTATTGCCGAGCACCACCAAGCAGAGCTTTGATCAAACCTCTGGACAGCTTCCCTTCTGATATTTACTCCCTACAACAAATTAGGACAAGTCCTTGCCCTTCTTGCCCCACAGTGAGGGCAGCGTGGGCAGCCTTGTTCTGTGGCGCTGTAGTGGATTCTGCAGGTGGATGAAAACCTGTCTGTGCTACAAAATAAATTCCAGGGAAAGAGCCCCCCCAGGAAGGCCAGTCCCAAATGTGAGGAATGTTTCCTCAGTGTGATTTTTGTAACATGAACACAAACCTGTGTAGATACTGTGAATAAATAAATGGAAAACAAACCTACAATCTTCTCCCACTTCAGCTCTCCTGACTTCCCTTTTCTGGGGCAACAGGTTGGGAAAACAGACCACACAAAGCAGACACCAGTTGGATTGCTCAAGGCACTACCAGGAGGTGTTCAGATAGAAAGGCGTTGGGAACACCTGGAGCCAATTGGATAATGAAACGTAGCAAAATCCTGCGTTCTGCCAGCACTCAAAATCCATGGGGTAAATCCCTGCCTGGAAGCAGCCTGGCTTGCCCAAAGCTCTGGAGGACATGAACCAGGAGCTCACAGCTGGTTGTCCTGTGCCCAGCTCCAGGTAGAAGGTCAACATCCAGCTTCTCTCAGTCCCTGAGGAAGTTTTCAGCAGGAGTAAAAGGTCAGGGGACAAGAGAGGAGGACAAAAAGGACAGTGTGACACACATCACCTCTTCCTTTCTCTTCCTTCCTTTCCATGCAGCTCATCATCCTTCCACACTTCCATCCACAAAGGTGGGAAGGATCTAAGAAACACTGATAAGAAGGGACTTTTCACAAGGGCCTGGAGTGACAGTTCAAGTGGAATGTCCTTAAGATGAAGGAGAGGAGGTCTTGATGGTGAATTGGGAAGGAATTCTTCCCTGTGAGAGAGGCCCTGCTGCCCAGACAAGCTGTGGCTGCCCCTGGATCCCTGGATGTGCCCAAGGCCAGGTTGGACAGTGCTTGGAGGAACCTGGGATAGTGGAAGGTGTCCCTGCCCATGACAGGGGGTGTGACTGGATGGGCTTTAAGGTCCCTTCCAACCCAAACCATTCTGGGATTCCACAAAGCGCATTTTGCCAGCCACCTCCAGACCAATATCTTGGAGAACCAGCTCATCAAACGTGTTTCAAGGCTGCCCAAAGAAATGATCCCTGTGCCCATCACTTCTTCTTCAGCCCCTTCCTGTGCTCCTGCTCTGACTCTACCCAACAGCACGTTGAGCTGCCAGTGGTTCCAGGAAGCTCCCACTGTTCTGGGCATGGAACATCCCTCCACTTGTCCACAGCCTGCCAAGCTGGGATGAGTCCTGAAAAATCCGTGCATTCCTGCTGCCTGCTTTGGGCTCAGCTTGTTGCTGATCACATTAACAAAAGCGGTGACACAGCATTTCCAGTGGATGCCAGGAAAACATTCCCTGTGTTGGAAGAACATGAGGCTTTTTGTGCTCTGTACTTGAAAATCAACTGAAATTTAGTTCTCTGTGATGAAATTTGCTGTTTTCACAAAATCCAATTCAGATTGGATTAAAATACGTGTATTTTTTTATTGCTGCTTCCATGCAGTGGTGTTTGTGAAGGTGCCTGCATTTTTGGTTTTTTTTCATAAGTAATGGAAGTTTCCATGAACTGTGGCAGATCTCTACAGCCAGGAATCCACTGGGAGCCAAACAGTATGTCCTGGGCTGAGCTCCCTCCTCCATAACAGCTCCAATCCTTGTCATGGGACCACAGACAACCCCCCAAATATAAAACCAGTTTGTGAAACCTACAGCACTGGCAGAGACTATCCTGCCATATCCACCATGGTCCTTTGGAACTTCAAACTGCCGCTGTAGAGGTACCAGGTTCTCCATGCTGGAGTTGGTTTCAGCAGAAAAGTTGTGCTGTTGCTGCACCTTCAGCTAAAAGTTCAGAATTCTGGCATGGAAGTGGTGGAACAGAAGAAGATGTTGGATGGGGCTTGGAGCAACCCGGTCTAGTGGAAGGTGTCCCTTGCAGGGGGTTTGGAAATAATTGATGTTGAATTTCCCTTCCAACCCAAACAGCTAGGATGGTAAAGCCACCATCCTAAGCATGCAGGGAGCAAAGAAAGTCATGGGAACTGACAACTTGAGGTCTCCTCAATCTAGGAGACTCAGAAAAGAAAGCAAAATTCCCAAAGTGATGATGGGCAAGAAAACCCCCCATCCCTGGAAGCATCCAAGGCCAGGCTGGATGGGGCTTGCAGCAACCTGGGACAGTGGAAGGTGTCCCTGCCCATGGCAGGGGGGGGGACTGGATGATTTCTTCCAACCCAAAGCATTCCATGAGTTTATGATTTTTGTGATCTCTCCTATGATCAAAGATACGCTAAATGACCATGCTGCTTCTTCCAGCCTGATTTTCCTATTGAAAAAAAATCCCAATGTCAAAGACCATGATGAAAGGATCAAACCCTCCCTTATCAAACCCCTGAGCAGCCACTCTCGATGAGCAGAAGGGAAGGTGTTGATTCCCAGGCAGAGCCAACCTGTGGATCTCTTCCAGCTGCTCAATATTCCAACACCACTGGGTCCCTCCCCATCCCAGAACTCCTGTTCATGCCTCGCTGCCCCGGATCAGCGAGCGAGAGCTTCTCCTGCAGCAGCTGCGCAGGGTTTGCTGGAGCAGCTTTGGCAGAAGCTCCTTCCCTGTGCCTGCTAACAACACGTCCCCCCCGGAGCGGGCAGCACGCTCCATTTCAGCCCTCCTCCAGCCCCGTCGCTAACGAAGCCCATCCAAAGCAAGGAGTAATTGTGTTTGCAGGTGACAGGGCTGGAAGTGCAGTGCTGGGAAACACATTCTTGGCAAGGAGTCCCGGTTCGGAGGTGAGGGAGGGCAGCCAATTGTGAAATCCCTGGCAAAAGTGTTTGTGTCAGAGCAGTGCTGCTCTGCTCTGCCCAGCTGCTGCGGAAAATGCTGGAGGAATGTGCCTGTGGGAATGCAGCAGAGCTGGGAAGGGCTGCACTGGGATGGGGAACCAGCATCCAGGGCATGGCAAAGCCTCCTGTGACAGCTCCGCCTCCAGCACATCCCCAGGTGTGCCCGTGGCTGCTGGAGCCACTGCTCTACTGGAAAAATGGGGCTGAGTAGAGCCTGTCAGGAGATCTGGGGGTTTAGGAAGCCTGGCAGGAAGGTGGATGGAGGGTGATGCCTGAGAAGGGCTGCTGTTGGGAGAAACACCTGGATTCAACTCTGGGCTCCAACCCTGAGGTGAGTGCTGGTGTTAATCTGGTGCAATGATAAATAAAAGCTCCCAAATTCTGCTCTGGGATGCTGCAGTACTGGGAATGCACCACCTTTATCGGGTGGTCAAGCCAGGAATTTGGTGTCTGTTTCTTACCTCAGGAATATGCTCTTTTCACAGGAATACATTGCTGGAAGGACACGAACACATCCCATGTGTTCATGTCTATGCCCATGAGGCATAGACAGACCTCAGGGAGGAGCATGAATGGGGAGCAGAAGTAGAAGGTGCTCACATTTCCATGAAAAAAAACCCTCTGGATGAAATTCCTCCATGGCCCAGACCACAGCAGAGAGGATGCTGCAGACACTCCAGGCTGGGCTGCACTTCTATCATGGATTTAACAATTTTTAACAGCACATGGTGGTGCTGGCCTTGCCTGGCACCAGTGGGGCACTTGAGGCAGAGATTCCATATGGGAAATACAGAGATCAGCCCCTTGGAGTGCAATGTTGAGCACCATGGCTGGAGGAGAGAGGGACATGTGCCATCCCTTCCTTCCCTGCCTTATATCCTGTTCTTGGAGATAATGTGTGGATGTGCATTCCCCAGGTTTATTCTCTTAGTTGAGTCTCCCTGGTAATTCCCAGTTTGCATTTGAGTTAATGCCTGGTGTTTCATCCCAGTGGGGACTGAGGCTGCTCCTTCTTCCTTCCCCACATTCCAGTTATTCATCTGTAGCACACCACAAGTTTGGCTGAAGTGAAGGCAGGGATGTTGTCACCTCATCAAGGCAGGGATGTTGTCCTGTGCCCTTTCCAGAGTGCCCCGCACATTTATGGTGCCAGAGAAGTAATAAATAACAACAGTGAGTCATCCAGAAGTGCCCCTCAGTGAGGACTCAGATCCCACTGGGAGGAGGAGCTTTCCCTTGGGGCATAACTCTTACACACGAGCTCGTTATTGCAGAACAATTCCCTTCAAGGCTCCATAGCCTGAACTCCATTAAAATGGATGTTCTGGCAGTGACTGATGAATTTAGAAAGCAAGAGCTGCACTCTGCTTCCAGCTAAACACAATGGAAATCCAGGGTCACTCCCTGGCCTCATTCACACGGGGCGAGAGCGATTCCAACTGCAGAGCTGTGAAAATCCACACTGCCACAAGCACACACTCCTCATGCACTTGCCAGACACCGTTTTTGCCCTGAATTCCACCCAAACCAGCAGAGATTTGCAAGGATCTGAAGGCTGGGTTGGCACTGAGTGAAAGAAGGGATGTGATGAGAGGGGCAAAGGGGGTAAAACACAGCGGTGTGAGGTCCTCCTGCCTCCTGCCAGATCCATTGGGGAGGAAAAGGGAAACAGCCACTTTCTGTCCCATTTAGTTGCCACTAAACGTTGCACAAGTGAGCATTAATGAGATTCCAGCCAGCAGACATCCCGAGGAAAAGGCTCTCATTTGATCATGGGGCCCGTCTGCTAAAGCTGACCTCAGAAAAACGAGGAATATTTTATTAATTGAGGTCTTCCACATTTGAAAAAAGCCTGACTTTCTGGCAAAGGAGACCTTGGAGCCTCTCATCTGCTTTTGTGAGCCTGCTGTGTGAGGGGCAGCAATTAAAAGCACTTTGAGGAGAGGAACAGTGCTTTAAAGAGCTGCGGGGAGCTTGGGAGGGTGGAATGGGGGGAAATGGGGAAAGAAAGGGAGTGGCTGTATCCATCAGCACCGGCTGCTTCCCGTGTGAAGGTGTCCCGCACCTCGGGATAGCAGTGCTGAGCAGGGATGCTCCTTGCTGGAGAAGGCAGGATCCCCTCTGGAGCCCCGGGAGCCTCTGGAGGCAGCTGGATTTAGCAGCACTGAAAATGAGGTGTCGCAGGTAATGAGCCAGCAAGACACTGCTGTAGGACAAGGGAAGGCCAGCACAGGGTGTCCAGAGGCGTTTAAGTGCTAATTGTATTCCTGGTGATTAACTACTTCCACGGGCAAGCCTCTGCTGTTAACACGGCCCTCCCGATCCTTGTTCCTGCTTAGCAGGGCTGACACTTCCAAAGGAATTTGGCCCCCCAAAGCCCATGGTTTCAGAGGAATTTTGGGCAGATCCCAGAGCTAAGTGCACAAAACTTGCTAGAAATCCAAGTCAGAGAGTCCAGCAGTGTGAAACCCTTCTTTACAAATCACCTGTGGGAGACCAGAGCAAGGCTCCAGGAATGCAGCTCCATCCTCCTTCCATGTGTCCATTCCCAGCTCCACATCAAGGAAGATATAAGAAAGGAATTTCTACTATGAGCTGGTGAGGCCCTGGCACAGGGTGCCCAAAGCAGCTGTGGCTGCCCCTGGATCCCTGGCAGTGCCCAAGGCCAGGTTGGACAGGGCTTGGAGCAACCTGGGACAGTGGAAGGTGTCCCTGCCCATGGATGGAACTGGATGAGCTTTAAGGTCCCTTCCAACACTAATGCAAATGACCCATTTTTAACTAAAAGGAGGTTCTAGTGGGGTACACGTGACCTTCAGGACCTTCTCTCGAGCTTTTCCTGGCAGCCCTGGGGAGGAAGGCAAGGCAGAACCCTGTCTAGAAAAGCAAACACAGGAATGGGGCAGGGGGAACACTGGGCACGTTCCTGGGAAGAGGCTGGTACAGAGAGGGAATGAGGCAGGAGGGAAAAGTCAGCTTCCAGTAAAGGCAAATTCACAAAGAAGCTTTTCAAGATCAACAATAAGTTGTGAGGGGACAACAAATCAGTGAAGGGCTGCTCTGGAGCCCAAAGAAGGGAGGGCAGGACCGCCCAGTGCCTGCAGCAGATTCTCACAACCTGCACCTGGAGACTCCAGCGTTCCCTGCCAATCAGTGGTGAGCAAGCAGGCATGTCACAGCCATGGCTATCGGCCCAGATAATCCCTCTCCCTTTCCAAAGGAAAAAAATCCTAATCCTCTCTGCTCCTTTCCCTATTAGCTATGTGCAGGGTTTATAATCCCCGAGCTCTGATGGTGCTGGGGGGCCCCACAAGTGGCGCTTCCGGGGACAAGGGATTCATCCTCACCCTTTCTCAGAGGCCTTAAAAGAAGGTAAAAAAGGCAGGGGATGAGAGGAGGAGAAGAAGGAATGAAAACTCCAGCAAAACAACCCCATTCCAGTGTTCCCAGCAGCTGGAAGCAAGGCAGAGAAGTGAGTGCTGGCTCTGCTCCAGCATCGCGTTCTCCCGAAGCAGGAGCGTGTGGGACTGGCAGCAGTTTTCCAGCCTAACCTTCTGCCACAGCAAACACTGTGAGCTGGAACAATCCCTTCTGAAGGTGATTAATGGCAGGGAGCTCCTGGGGGGAACTCAGCTGTGGCACGGGCTGTCAGGGGCAATGGAGGGAGCGGTATTTACCTTCAAACGGATCGCAGATGATTTCCCTCTTTTCTCTGGGCAGTTGTTCGTAAATGGGCGTCTGGGAGTGACAGGAATCCTGGCCAGACGCATGGGAGAAAGGTGTTTCTGCCACTCAGAGGCTGAGTTTTGCTTAAAACCAGCTGGAAGGATCAGGAGGGGATTCCTGCCTCTCAAAAGTTCTGATTTGCATCAAGGTAATGCTGACTATGGGACTCCCTGAAGGTCAACAATGGGAGGACCAACAGAGGATTCCTGCCCCTCAAAAAGTTAATATTTGGATTGAGAGAAGAGACCAGTGAAGAGTGTGTGACTTCTAAGGTGTTTGACTTTTGGAGGTACTGGTCTCACTGGGGCTTGCTGGGAGGGAAGTTGGGTCTTGGAAATGGAGCCAAATCTGTCTCCCATCACACCCTGTGAAGTCCAAAATAGCTCAAGTTCTCTCTCAGGGCTGTCTCAGCCCTGCCCTGCTGAGGAGACAATAAACAAAAAAAACCCCATCCTGATTCTGGACTGAACCATATGGTGTCCAAATCTGCATTTCCCTGTTCTCTTTCCAGCAATTTCCCTGCTTTCTGTCCTCTCCAAAGACTCTTTATAGAACCCTTCCAAAGCATTGCTGTCACAGGAGTCACACCCACTTCCCAAGCCCCTGAGGGTCTGAACCTCTCCCACCCTGTCCCTTTCCCCTGGTACCTCTCTGATCTGGGCACCTGCCTTTCCTGTCCAAGCCCCAAGGGCAGACTCTTCTTCCCCAGAAAAGGCTCTTTCATCCCTAAACTCACTGTGCCTTGCAGTCCAAGCAGCCTGCAAAGGTGATGACATTGGATGCAGTCCAGCAGAAACAGGGATGGACGTCCAAAGAGCATCAAACCTCATGGCAAAATAACCTATTAAACTCCAGCCAAGAGGAACTGCACAAAAATATCCTTGGAGTACCCTAATGAAGACTCTGAGGTGAAGGGTTGGCTTTGTTTTTGCTCTTGGGGCTGAGAGCAAGTCCTGGAGCTGAGTGCAGGGGAGGGAAGTGCCACTGAAGGAGGGAGGCTGTGAAAAATCAAGGAATCATTATCCACAAAGCTTCAAAAGCCCAGATAATGCCTTGGTTCCTCCTCCACCCCATGCCCTGTTTTTCCACAGGTTCCCCTCCACCCAGCACAACCTTGCTGTGCACTGTGATTATTTCTGGCCCTTTCCCAGTGGTTTGTGGCATTATTTCCATATCACTTTGTTGGGATTGCAATTAGAGCCTATCCAGCCCTGTAATGGCCACGATCATCCCTGGGGGAGGGGGAGGTGCAAACAGCTTTTCCAGCTCCATGTTTCTGCAGCTCCAGCTCCTCTGGCTGACCCTGGAGGTACAGGCACTTTCCACTTGCTAATCCTGCTGAAGGTCAGGCAAGAGCATGGAACAGCCCAGAGGCTGGAGGGAAAATCATAGGAGAGTGACTGCAGCTCCTGGGAAAGGTGAAAGGCAGGGCTGTTGTGCCAATATGTGTGGGAAGGGCAGGGGATTGATTTAAACAGGGAAAGAGATGGGGGGAGACAAGGAAGATCTTTTTACTCCTTTCATTGAGCTGTTTGACCAAGCAAGCTCCAGAAATTCTGAGGACATGGTTTTCTCTCCCAGAGCTCCTTTAACATCTGTTACATGCTGCCCAACCAAGCAGGAAAACTTTGGACCTTCCCCTTCGCTTGCTGCTCTGTCTGGGCAGAGGAAAGAGAGGAGCACTGCTGGTAGTGACAGCCTTTAAAGCCTTTGGATGGAGGGCATGGGGGGCATGGAGCAGATGGAGCCATGCTCTGCCCATCCCACTGGCTCCCTGCAGCCTGGGTGCTCTGCCATGAGCCAGGGGAGGGGCTGATTCCTCCTGGGATGGTATTTAAGGGAGGAAGATGCTGGTGATGGAGGAAGAGCGATGATCTGTGGGGCTCACAGGCCACACAGTACCCAGGGGAAAAGATGGGATAAGTGGCAACAACACTGTGGGGATTCCACAGTGCCAGAAAGGGGCCTCTGGAGAGGAGTGGTTTACAAGGAGTTGTAGCGATGGGATAAGGGGGAATGGCTCCAAGGGAGACCAGAAAGACAGTACATTTAAATGGATATGTGGAAGAAATCCTTCCCTGGGAGGGTGCTGAGGCCCTGGCACAGTTGCCCAGGGAAACTGTGGCTGCCCCTGGATCCCTGGAAGTGTCCAAGGCCAGGTTGGATGGAGCTTGGAGCCACCTGGGACAGTGGAAGGTGTCCCTGCCCATGGCAGGGAGTGGAACAAGGTGATTTTTAAGGTCCCTTCCACCTCTTTCCATGATTCTATGACAACTCTGGGAGAACATTTCCTAGAAGGAAAACGGTTGGGTTCATCTACACTGGGGTGTTCCTGTAATCATCTACACAAGCAAATGTTCTTGGCAAACATGAGCAAGGGACATTCCTGGTTCTGCAGCCTCGTAAAGTCCCAGTTCACTTCCAGCACGTGGAGCTCACTTCCAGCACAAGCCCTGGTATGAGCACAGCACATGCTTTGAATTGACCACGTGGTTGGGCACCAAGCTGGAGGAAAATCCATCCCAGTCCCTGGTGCGGGGAATCAGAGCCCTAAGGTCCACCTGAGACCCTTCCCTTGGCCCTGAAACCCCTGGAGAGAGCAGGAGGAGGCTTCGTGCTGGTGTGCAGGAGGGCTGTGGAAACGATCACGGAGCCCCTTCCTGGAGCAGTGAGAATGATTCTGGGGCTGCTCGGGGGGATGGGGGAGGTTGTGGATACCTCAGGGTCCAGAGAGACAGAATTTTTAAACTTTGGCTGAAAATGTAGATTTGGTACAGAAACTCCTCATTTCCATGTGCAGATTTCCCAAAGCCCATGTGGCAAAGATGAAGGAGAGGCAGAATGGGGGATGCTGGAGGGATAATGGGAAAGTCAGACTCCAGCCCCTGCTGAATCCCAGCCTCAGGCATGGGAAAATGCAGTCACTTCTCTCAGCCTCATCTGCCTTCTCCACGCAGCTAAACATGGGGGGACAGGGGGAGGAGGATGAGGAAAGCTCCTGACCCATGGGATGGAAGGCACAGCACCGATGTGGGATCCTTCGCGCTCGAGCCTGGTTCCAAGTTAAACAATCAGCTGGAGCCTCCACACGGCTCCTCCAGGCAGAGGCTTTCCCCAAGGTACTTTTCCACCTCCTGTTTTATGTGAAAGCTCTTGCAAGCCCTGCTAATCCAACACAGAGGAAATGCCAAAGCTCTGAGGTGTTTTGCAACCCCCAAATCCTGTTCCTCACCCAGTCCAATCTCCAAGACAACCCAGACTGGTCCTTAGGATCCCTTGAGCTGTGCCATGGGCTGCCTTCATCCATGGACTGCAGCTCCCTGCAGCTCTGTGCCCCAGAGCATCCACACCAGCCTAAATTAGTCCAAGATTAATTCAGCAGCACACAGGATGAAGGAAAAGCTCTCGGTCCAGTCTGGGCCCTGAGCACAGACTGGTTTTTCATCACCTCCCATCTCTGAGTCACCTCTCTGAACCAAAGGCAGAGGTGCAGCTCGGGAAGGAAAGGCACTCCCAGGGGATGGAGGGGTGTCATTTCTAATTCCAGGAGAGGTGACTTTTGGGAGGGAGGAGGAAGTGCAGAGGAGAATGATGGCAGCAGCTCCATCCCTCTGCTTGTTGCCATGGCAACAGTGCGGGTACCAGCCCAGGGGTGCACACACCTTTCCAGGCTGCCTTCCAAACCTGGGAGCAGGGGATGGAAATGGGGCCTTTGCATTCCCTGAGCTCTTTAATATTCCCCTGGAGCAGGTCATTGTCTCTCGTGTCAGGTAGGAGCCCTTTCCTCCCCCTCCCCTTCCGCCGGTGGAGCACAATCTGGAGATAAAGTTCCTTTGAGGGAGCCGCGGGGAAGGAGCCTGTCCTGAGCCATTCCCACTGACTTTGCCAACGTGATAATGTCCTTCAGCATCCAGAGGATTAGGAGCAGGACGGAGCACCGGGAGGTGTGGATTAATGCCTTCTCTTTCCAAGGTCAAACGTGGAGTTTTGGGGCTGAGATTTCATTTGGTGCCTTCTGCGGGTGCACAAAGCTGGAGCACCCACTCCAGGGGATGGTAATTCCATAGATCTTTGATCCATGCAAGTAATTAAATTCCTGTGCTCCCCCTCCTGCAGCTCCTCCCAGCTCTTGAAGCAGCACTGGGTGCTACAATGGGACAAACCTAAGGGGCTGAAAAGGAGAAGGAATTTTCCTGGAAGAGAAAAGAGAGGGAAGGAAAATCTGCAGATAAACAAATTCTCCCTCTTCTGGTTTCAGTTAACTCGCTGCGAGTGAGCAGCACACTTTAGGGGTTATTTGTGGTTATATTTTCCAGTTTGTCTAAATAAATAGCTTGGTTTTCAAAACACAAACATGTGAAGTGGCAGGAAGTTTTGGCTTTCTCCGTGTTTGTTTAGCAGCACAGCTCCTGCTGCCACGAAAACAGAAACTCCAGCTACTTCTGTTTGCTGGGAAAAGACAAAGTGCTTTCAACAGGGATAAGAAGAGGCAGCCTTTTACCCCAGGAAAGGTAAAAAGGAGGCACAAAAGGGAGTAAATGAAGATTTTCTGCTGATCATGGAATCATGGAATGGTTTAGGTTGGAAAAGACCCCCCAGGATCATCAAGTCCAACCCATGACCAATACCCAGCTTGTCACCCAGACATTCTAATTGTTCCTTGGACACTTCCAGGGATGGGAGCTCCACCACCTCCCTGGGCAGCCCCTTCCCATGCCTGCCCACCCTTTCCATGAAGAAATTCCTGCTGGTGTCCAAGCTGAACCTCCCCTGGCCCAGCTTGAGGCCATTTCCCCTTGTCCTGTCCCTGTTCCCTGGAAGCAGAGCCTGGCCACCCCCGGCTGTCCCCTCCTGTCAGGGAGTTGTGCAGAGCCACAAGGTCCCCCCTGAGCCTCCTGATGCTACAAAATATCTCTGGGAGCTTCCCATTGCTCACAGCCACCTCTCCTAATCCTAACCCACCTGTGTTCATACCCAGAGACACACAGGGATCTGTCGGACCAGGGATGGATCCAGAGGGCACTGGCAGCCAGCAGAAAAGCCTGAGTGAGGGATTTAAAGAAGTTTTATGATGTTTATGGAGCTAAGGAGGGCTTTGATGACTGCCCATAACCCATTCCCACAGGGATTGTGGCACCAGGTGGATTTAAGGAATGGTTCTTCACAGAGAATAATTGAACCTGATCTATTAACCAGGAATTCTATCCCACTATCACTGCACTGAAGGGTAAGTGGAGCCTTGCTCCCATTCCTGGAGGATGGGATTTAGACACTAACAAACCCCTCTCTTCCTTTCTCCCCACAGTGTCATTGTGGGACAGAAGGAAAGACGAGGTACAGCACAATGCTGAAGAATGGAATTGTCAGCACTGTACCTGTTCCTGAGGAAGTCGTGTCTCCCACCTGCTGCCATCCCCTAGAAAAGCCCCCAAAACCAGGGCCCAGAGCTGGGAGGACACTAAACTTCCAATCTCATTACAGCAGGAAACTCTGACCTGTTTAAAGTCAGCTAAAGGGATCTTTCCAGAATTTAAAGCTGTGTTTTTTTCCCAAATCTGCCCTAAATTTCACCCTAAACCTTTTCTATATTATTTTCCCCTCTTGTATTTTGTTAGACCAGTTTCAGCACTTTTTTCCTGACTGAGAGGGGGAAGAAAGAACATAATCTGGATTTATTGGCTGTCAGGTGGGATTTATATTCAAATTGTTCTTTCTCCCTGTGGTGTCCCCACAATCCCCATTGCAGGCAAACTAAGATCCTGTGTTTTTCTGGTACCACCCCCATGTGTGATGGGGGAGCACCACAAACCCTCTCCCTGTGACCTTAGACCTGAATCACAGTGTGGGGTTTTCCTTCAAATGATCCCATCAGCCTCTGGAGCTTTGGGAAGAGCCATTCCCACCTGCAGCTCTGGGTCTCACATCCCAATGAAGCTGACCTGGACTCACTGGGGACTCTTTCTTCTTTCTCCATGTCTCCACAGGATCCAAACATCCTCAGGGGAATTTGAGTGGAGTTTAGGGACCAGGATCATCTCAGGAATGTCCAAGAGGATTTTGGGGCTGGCCAACTCTGTGGCTACCTCCTGCCTGTATCTCTTCATCTCCCTCAGAGGAATTTTCTGTTCAAACTGAGTGAAGAGGAAGAGCACCCACAGTTCCTGTCTGGTTTTGCTGGGGAAGGGATGATACAGATTTAGTGCCTCCCTCAGACTGAGCTGTGCCTTCTGCCTCCCCGAGGATGCCCAAACACGAATGAATTTTGGAGGAAGGTGCTGGGAAAGAGAGGGATCATGGCTCAGTCTCCAGGCTCAAGGCAGGTGAGTGTGGAGTGATAAAGTCACCATAATTGGAGGAGGGAGAGGAAAAAGTTTCCCTATTGTGACTCCATGGCTTAGGAGTGCTCAGAAGAAAAAATTCTGACTGTTTCTAAACTGGATAACAAGCATTTCACAAAATCCATGGAATAAAACAAAGCAAATGTCCCTGGAGTGGGAATGACAGCCCAGGATCTCTCCTCTCCCAGCAGATCCTTCACTTCAGTCCCTCCAGGCAGCAGAGCACAGACAGGACCCTGGGCTGGGTCTGTGCACTGAGAGCCCTCCCAGATCCTCAAAGAACAAAAGTTCCTCTCTGTACCTTTGTGCAAATAATAAATATTTGCACGGACACGCTTGGAATGAGTCCTGCATGGAAAGAGCAGCTGGTTGTGGCTCCTTTATTGCCACTGCTCAGCCGGGTGGAACCGGGGCTCACCGAGCACTGACACAACTCAGCAGCTCCTGAAAACACTGGGAATTTACACCTGGGGCTCCTCACTCACTCCTGGAGAGCGGGTTATTTTTACAGAATGATGGAGCTACCAGCAGCAGGAATAGCAGTGATGATGATGATGATGGTGGTGATGTCCTCATTTTGTATAATTCCATCCATCCAAACATTCCCAGGCACTGAACAGATCTTAATCTGCACAGGGATCACTCCCAGCACTACAGGTAACTATCAGAGATATGACAGGTCCAGATAAAAGAATGGTAGGATTTTTAAGCAGAAACACAGTATTTTTCAATAATGATCCCATTTTTCCTGTACTGGGAGGAAAACCAGCTGGAACAGCTTTTTGTGCCTCTCTACTTTCCCTCTGCTCCAGGGTTCCAGCCCATTTACTCTGGGTTTTACAGACAAGGAAATGATACCTCCTATTCTTTTCTGATGTCCATCAGAGCTCTCCTGAACAGAATTTGGAATATCACATTGCCTGGGGAGCACTGCCTTTTTAATCTCCAGTGTCTGGAAGAACATCTGACATTCCAGGGACATACTAGACCTGTGTAGAAAGAGGTGATCCCTCCTCAGTTCTGCTTGTTGGGAAACTTTCAATGAAAAAATAAAACTGTGGCCTTTCATAAATCCAGATTTCTCTAAATGCTGCCTGCTCTGACAGCCCTTGGAAGGCAGGGAATCACAGAATCAGGGAATGATTGAAGTCAGGAAGGATCTCCAAGATCATCAAGCCCAACCTGCAACTGAATATCCCCATGCCCACAAGACAATTTCAGCAAGTGCCACCTTATCTCATTTTTGAACACTTCAGAAGATCTGAGGACATGAAGCTCGGGGACTGCAGGAGATCTCAGCTCTCCGGTGTCCACCTCCCCACATCCTGGATCCAGGAATGACCTGCTGGAACAACACTGGGTTTTGAGGTATTGTGCAGAGTTTGGTCTCAAAGCTGGTTTCTCTTCAGGGAGAGAAACCAGCTCCACACCGAGACAGGACAATGTGAGAAAGGCTGTGGGAATCTGCTTCCCATTTTCTGCACTGCCATTCCTGGAAGGCTCAAGACTCCAAAAGATGTTCCTCTCCTTAGGATGACCTGTGCTCACCACTGATGAAAGCTGGCCAGGAGTCTCCCAGTCTTTGCTGCTGAGTCCCTGAGCACCTCTGAAGGATTTCCAGTGGCCACATCCAGGAGACAGACCAGCTCCCAGGAGAAAGAAATCCCAGGAATAAGAGAAGCCCAGCAATGTCTTTATTTAATACCACTGGGCCACGGTGCCAGATAAAATGTGGTATCCACACATGAGTGATGGAGATGCATTTGGGTTTGGAGAAGTAAAGATCTGCCTTCCATCTGCTGGAAGACATCTGTACACCCCTCAGTGGAAGCTGTGGCGGGATATCTGGTTCCAGACAGCCAGCCCTGCCAGTTCCTGACATCTGCTCCCACCTACCTGCCATTCTCAGAGCATTGGGAAGAGCTGCTCCTCTTCCCAGCCAGGGAAAGAGCAGCAGCAGGACTGTGAGAACAGCAGCAGCCTCAGAGCAGTAATGGCCCCATTCCTCTAGGTGGAATTTGGAGGGTGACTAAGAGTGATAGCAGCTATCAGCTGCTAAGTGTGAGCAGCTGGACTAATGACGTGTCCTAGCGAAATTCCAACTTTTATTAATTTATGGACCAATGCAAATGGCAAATGCAGCCCTGGCATTTGCTCCAACTCCAGGGTCAGATCTGCTCTCTTGTGTCCAGCATCCCAGCCACCGGCACAAGCTCCAGGGAAGCTGAGAAGTTCCTCGGTCCCTGCTGGGGACAGGAGAGGATCTGTGGCTGCTGCAGCTGCCTGGGGTGGTTTCCTGCCCAGAACATTGATTAGAGATTAAGTGCTGCTTATCACAGTGCTTGGGACCTGCCTGGTGACAGCAGGAGGAAAGCACCAAGAGCACATGGGGGCTTTGTCCCCAGAATAAGGGACAATTCTGGGAAGGCAAAGTGCTGCAACTCAGATTCCTGCTGCTTCCACCTCCATAAGGGAACAACTTGTTAGTGCTTCCTCCCAGGAGCAGTGCTGGAAACACAGGGAGAACCCTTGCATGACGTGTATTTTCCATGGATGCACGCTCCCTTGCTGAGTCTTTTCCAAGCTGTCTCAAAGGGAGGAGGGATAAGTCTTGCTCTCTGAGTGGCTGCCAGCTTCCAGTCCCTCTGGCAGAGTGGGAAGCAGAGCTCTGGCATCTCAGCACCTCCTGAAAATCCTGCCCCATCAGGTCACGAGCAAATGCAGAATGCAAACCCTGAGATATCCAACTGCTGTGGCCAGATTCCAGCAGGTCATTTGGGAATGATGCTCACCAAATCCCAGTCATGCTGCCTGTGCCTGCCTCCTCTTTTCCCATATTTTGGACAGAGTTTGTGAAAACATGCATTATACAGCAGGAGTAACACATAAAGAGAGACTGGAGCATGAGGCAAAGAACAGTTCCTGTATTGATTTGAATTCTCCCAGCCACATAGCTGTTGCCATAAATTCCTGTGACCGAGGGAATCTGTATTTCAAAACACACATTAGAAAAAATATAATTGAAATGGAGAGACCAAGATAAATTTGTGTTATCAGGTGCAGTTACCAAGGCAGTAAATCATTGTCACAGCATAAGCTCTTATCCATATTTCCATATTAACACCAAACTTGGGCTCGGGGCTGGCACTGCTGCACAGAAAAGGGATCAGCACATCCTGATGCTGTCTGGAGCTGGTGGCTGTCACCAGGGACTGAGCAGAGCCAGCGCTGTGTCCTTGTCCCATCGGGATTTGTCCCCATGCCAGAGCTGCTCTGCAGTGCTGAGGGAGTGAATGCCCCAAGCTGTTCCTGTCCCAGGGCACCCTCACAGCTCATCCATGGAAAAACTCTGCACCCAAGGGGGACTGACACATGGTGGTGACCCAGGGTGAGCTGATGACCTTGATGGCAGCCTCAGCCTGTCCAGGGGACAGACAAAGATCAGCCACGCTCAAATCTCCAAGCAATCCCAAAGGTTTGGCACAAAGCTTAAACCTAAGGATCTGTGCTGGCTGCATTCCCAGGGGAAAAGGCAAATCCCTGACCCTATGTGCCCTGGAATTGTGCTCCTGGTGCCTCCAAGCCCTCCAAACCTCCCTCTTCACAAATACTGTCCCCCCTTGTAATCCCTGTCACGGATTGTCCACAGCACCTTCCAGAGGGTCCCAGCCATCAGGAAACCCTCTGCCACTTCCCAGGCCCATCCTGAAAGATTCTGCATTGCTCAGGGAGGCTGGAGGGACCAGCCAGGCATTCCATGACTGCCCTCCTTGCATCCCCAACCCAAAAAAGACCAAATTTAAGTCTCTGCCTATGTGGGAATCCATTATAAATGCCAATAAATGGAGCCAACATTTGGTTCCACTTGAGATAATGTTTTGGCCACAGCTGTGCCTCTTTACAGGCAAGACATAAAACCTTGGTGAAGGCTCCCTAATAAACACCCTCATCTTTAAAGGACTTAAAGCCTCACAAAAAAAAGCTTTGTTAGTTACCAACCTGATTGATACTCATTAAAGTAAAGCTGAGATAATTCTTCCCTAAAATAAGTTGCCACTAGGAATGCACTGATGGAGCTTGGTCAGTGTCATAATTTTTCCTTTCATTCCCTTGCTTTTTCTGGAAGAGGAGAACACACACATTTCAATGGAGAGAATGCTGTAAAATGAAGAAATAATTTTTGGGCAAACTGTCAAGGTTTCATTCCAAACCCTAAATCTTCTTGTTGAAATCCAATGGTTTTCCGGTAAAACCTGCTGGCTCCTGACAGGGATTTTTTTTTTTTTTTGTGCTACTGGGTCAGCACTTTCCTTGCATAATGTCCAAGCAAATGACTGTTCTCTGCCCACATTCTGATGCCTTTGGAGGAATGGGATGCAGTCACAGAGTACATGCTTCCCATGCAGGGCCAGTCCCCACTGAACAGGGAAGAGGAATAGTGAAGGCACCAGCATAAAAATCATCATAAAAAACCAACAACGGCTGCTCCTGCCCCTGTGTGCTGAAAATTCCACTACCCAGCCATTATTCCATTGTATCCTGTAAATCTGAAGTGCCAATCTATTCCTAGAGCAGCCCTGGCCTGAGCTGAGACAACCCCTATGATTAGTTTTATTCTGCCTAAACCCAGAAGAAATTGCAGGGGGTGATCCCGCTGGATGAGCTCTTTCCATTACCTTTAGTCATCTCCATAAAATACATGAGGAGACTGCAGGAAGAGTTTTTCTTGTCTGCAGCTTCCTCCTGAGGGATAGTGGAAGGGCAGCTCCCACCTCTGCTCTCTGGGACCAGGAACAGGACACCAGGGAATGGCTGGAGCTGTGTCAGGAGGGGTTCAGGTTGGATATCAGGGAAAGGTTCTTCCCCCAGAGGGTGCTGGGCACTGCCCATTCCCTGGGGCACAGCCCCAAGGCTGCCAGAGCTCCAGGAGGGTTTGGATAACACTCTAGGGATGCACAGGGTGGGATTGTGGGGGTGTCTGTGCAGGGCCAGGTTGGAGCAAGGCCAGGTTGGACTAGATGATCCCTGTGGGTCCCTTCCAGCCCAGGAGATTCCACAATTCTGTGATTCCATGATTTAAGCTTGAACCTGGCATGATATGAACATGACTTTTAGTACTGAAAGTGGAATATCCATCCAGGGTTGGGGGGAAGAGAGAAACAGAGAAATCCTTTCTCTGGAGAAACCACAACTTCTTTCCAAGCCAAACCAGGGCCAGGGATGGGATACACTTGGAATGTCTCTTTCATTTTCCAGTGGGCAGCGGAAAATCCTCAGGACCTGCTGGAACTTCTCACAGCAGAACAAACACGTGGTAGGGGGTTATTTATTTTTGATGGGCTGGATGAGGTCCAGGAGTTCCATCTGTTCTCTTGCACCTCCCCATACTGGAGCCAACCCACCCGTTGCCCCCTTCCCTTCCCTTGGACACTTGGAAAATTTATTCCCCTATTTCCTGCCTGAGTAGAAAAAGCAAAAGAGAAACTTGCTGATTGATTTGAGTCTCGGAAAGTCCCTGTCATCTTGTTTGATGACTTCATTGCAGAAATGAAATAGGCAAGGGAAAAGCAATGTTTTCAAAACAATTTGGAGCAAGAAGAGGAAGGTAGTAGGAGGGGAGCCACGGGAAGTTGATGGCCTTTATTCCTCAATTCCCATGTCGTGCCTGGCTTGCTGCAGGCTACGGAGAGAAAGCAAAATTGTTATGATTCTTATTAGCTTTTATTTTATAAAGCCTGGCCCACGCTCTGTAGGGGTTTCCAGCTGGAGCTGCAAATCAGAGGCACGGCTGGCGCCTGCCTGGCCACCTCATCTTCCCATTAATGTCCCACCTGTCTGCAGGGAAGGGGACTCATGTCGTGTTGCCAGTCAGGAGCAAGGTGGCTGCTTGGGGGGCTCGGTGTGTGTGGCTGCAGCACGTCCCTTTGTTCCCTGCTGGTGAAACACGTCTGGCACTCACCGGGAATGACTGGAATGGAATGGCTGGAATGTGTCACTCACCCAGCCCAGGGAACAAAGAGAGCATTCCCGGCCCTGCTCCCTGCTAAACAGCCAGCTTGGGTAACCAACTTCAAGAGAATGTCAGCTCTGAGGCAGACCAGGCAGCAGCATCCATGGCCAAGGCTCTTCCACAACCCTTTGGCTTCCTAAAAGAAAACCAGGACCCCCTGGATTCTCCCGGCTCTGCTGGGTGTTTGTGTCCAGCAGCTTCTCTGTCCTACCAGAGGAGGTTTCAGCCTGGAGAAGAGAAAGCTCTGGGGTGATCTCACTTGAAGGGGCTCCAAGAGAGCTGGAGAGGGATTTCAGACAAGGCTCTGGAGGAACAGAACGAGTGGAATGGCTTCAAATTGCCAGAGGACAAGTTTACATGGGATATTGGGAAGGAATTCTTGGCTGTGAGAGTGTTGAGGCCCTGGCACAGGGTGCCCAGAGAAGCTGTGGCTGCCCCTGGATCCCTGGAAGTGTCCAAGGCCAGGTTGGACAGGGCTTGGAGCAACCTGGGACAGTGGAAGGTGTCCCTGCCATGGCAGGGGGTGGAACCAGACGATTTTTAAGATTCCTTCCAATCCAAACAATTTGGGGATTTTAAAAGCAGGGTGGGGTCACCCAGAGCACCTGGAGGGTTCCCCTGCTGGCACTGGCAGTGTCTGTGCTCAGCCTTTCCTCAGTGTTTGACTTTCCAGCTGCTCCACACAGCAGAATGATGATTCCTTAGAGCTCTCACAGGTGATTTGAGGAGGGAATAACAAACCTAACAGGATCCATTATTTATTTCTTGTGTTGGCACACCAGGAGGCAGCAAATAACACAGAGCACCGTGGTGGAAGGGGCTGTGTCCTCCTCCTCGGAACACTGGCTCCAGTGAATTTGCAGTCTAAATGGATGAGACAGATGTGAGGTGAGAGAGGGAGCAATGGCCAAAAAAGAGCTGGTTTTGTTCAGTCCTAATCTCCAGGCAGGCAGTGATGGCTTCCTCAAGGAGTAGAGGTGGGATTTGCACCAAAAGGAGATTCCTGGTTGTGGGGTGGGCAGTAGCTCTTCCTTCTCCAAGGAGCTGTTCCCAGGAGTGTGGCTTTTGTGATGCCACAGGCACAGCTCACAGTGAAAGACACAGCCTTGGGAGCATTGGGAGTGGGGTTTTACCTCTGCCTTTGGGGGGGATCCTGCATAAACCAGTGATTGCTGTTCCTGAAAATCTGCTCTTCCTCCCCTCCAGGTCATTCCAGAGAGCTGGCACACAGCCCAGATTCCTGCACGGGACTTGCACACACCACTCCAACAGGGAAATAGTCCTTATCCAAACCTAAGCAGTGAGGAACTCAGCAGGAGCCATAAATATGCCAGTGCTCCACTTGCTTTTTTAGGATTAAAAAAAATCTTGAGAAGACACATTTCCTAGTAATCATTCCTGTGCAGGAGATAGGAGGCAGATTATGCTAATTGCCAGCAGAAGCGTAATGCTCAGCAAATCCCATCAAATTCCAATATGCTCCCAGACACATTCCATTTGCTCACGTGTTTATTTGAGGAGGATGCTGGCAAAGGAAGGAAATTATTTTTTAGAGCAGAATTCTTGGATTTTGACTGTAAATATGGCAGGAAGCAAACAGACAACCTGCATGGATTTCCTTGCAGTGAAGGAAATGCAGTGAGATTACTCAGAACAATTCCCATTCTGCGGGCTCAGGGAACGGCTTGGGGGGAGTCTGAGGAAAAGGAGATGTTTGGGGGTTGTAAGAGAAAGCCAAGCCCAGAGGATCAATAGCAGCACATTTCTAAGCAATGGCAGCAGGAGATTTTTCGATCCCCACAGAGAACAGAGAACACAGGGAATGTGTGCTGTGCCTCCCAGGAAAGCTGCACCTCCCACGGGGAGAGCAGACCCACTGCCAAGGGGACACACAGCCCCATGGGGCTTGGCTCCAGCACTTCCTCTGTGATAGGAAGGCCTGTCCTGAGGGCTGGGATCAGTTGGGAATCACCACAGCTGATATGCCCTTCTCCTGAGGAGGGAAAGACTCCTTGGTGCGTCCATGCCAAGCCCCAGAGCTGCTGGTTGAGGTGGGAGAGAGTGTTCAGGCAGTTTTACAGAAATGTTGAGAAACACCTCCAAGATCTGTGAGCCCAGCACTTCTCTGCTCACCACTGAGCCATGGCCCCAAGTGCCACAGCCATGAGTTTGCTGAAGACATCACAGAATCCACAGTCACAAATTTCACAGAATATTCTGGGTGGGAAGGGACCCACCAGGATCACTGAGTCCAACCCCTCAGGGAACAGCCTGTTCAGGGATCAAACCCCAGCCTTGGTGTTGTTCACTCCATGCTTGCCTCCACCACTGCGCTGGGCAGAATATCTGACCATGCTTTTAGGGAAGAAATTTTCCCTGATATTCAGCCTGACCTTCCCCTGGCACAACCCGAGGCCATTTCCTCTCATCCTGTCCCACATTCCCTGGGAGCAGAGCCCAACCCCAGCAGCTGGCCCCTCCTGTCAGGAGTTGTGAGAGTGAGAAGATCTCCCCTGAGGCTCCTTTTCTTTGGAGTTCCAGTGCTGAGCATCCCAGCTATCACCCCTAAATCCCAAGCACAGGATTTCCTGCACCAGCACTGTGATCCAGCCCCAGTAGTGACCCCGGGGTGCTGAGCCGAGCTCTGTGACACACCGAGGACTTTCTCCAGCCTGGCTGTGACACCAGAGCTGTGCAGCCTAATCCAGCAGCTTTGGGGACAGGAGAGATCTGGTTACAGTGTGTCTGAGGCCCAGATGCAGGGAAATGCACCATTAACCAAGGGTAAATGCCACCATCACACTCTGCTCCTTCCCACTGTTATCTGCTGCAGTCACACCGGGACTGCTGCTCCCATCTCTCGGTGGCACTTGTCTGCCTGATTGCTGATTTGCCTCTCAAGCATCACTAAACCAGTGACAGTGACTCTATTGCAACCCCCAAGGCCAGTTTTGCTCACCATACAGGGAACACAAACTCAGATTTCAGTAGATTGGTGATGGCTCAGTTCCAACAGCTGGGAGAGGTGTGATGCTGCTTCATGTTTAGAGTCATGCAATCCCAAAATAGTCTGGGTTGGAAGGACCTTAAAGCCCATCCAGTTCCTCCCCCTGCCATGGGCAGGGACACCTTCCACTATCCCAGATTGCTCCAAGTCCTGTCCACCCTGGCCTTGTGCACTGCCAGGGATCCAGGGGCAGCCACAGCTGCTCTGGGCACCCTGTGCCAGGGCCTCCCACCCTCACAGGGAAGGATTTTTTAGCTCAGATAATTTATCTTTCTGCTCAGGATTTCCAGCTCAGAACCTGAGCTGCTGGCATTGAGTCTCCTCTTCTTTATTAAATAATTACTGAACCTTCAGACTCCCTGAACAAATCTCCCCTGTGCCCTGTGTGATCAGCTGGAGGCTGCTGTGTTGGCTCCACCATGGATAGAAACTCTGGAAATAATGCACACCAACACCTCTTGCAGGCAGCTGCAGAGAGGATTTTCAAGGCATTTCTTTCCAGAGGGAGAGATCCATTTCCTTTCTCATTACCTGGCTCTGTGTAAGAGACACGGCTCTGCATCCACAAGCAGACCCCCACTCCTGCTTCCAGCATGCCCAAGCTGCTGTTTGGGAAAGGCCACCAGTGGGTGTTTACAAGCACAATACCACACACTCCTAACAGGACAAGATTGGGAGTCCTTGGAGGATTGCACGGGATAAAAACTTACAGGATAGAAACTGATGCAGAAAATGGAGAGATAAAAAGGATGGGAGACCTCCTGATGCCATTGCTGCCACCAGGAATGTGTGGTCGGGTGGTGAGGGCCTGGAAGATGTCTTCACTCTGCTTTTACCTCCAGGACATTATTTAAGGTCCTCTGGGCCTTATCAGGGAGGCTCTAGGATTGTGCTGGAGTTTTTTTTAACCCATGGAATTGGATTCAGGCAGATCTTTACTGTGAGGGTGCTGAGGCCCTGGCACAGTTGCCCAGGGAAGCTGTGGCTGCCCCTGGATCCCTGGGAGTGTCCAAGGCCAGGTTGGATGGGGCTTGGAGCAACCTGGGATAGTGGAAGGTGTCCCTGCCATGGCAGGGGGTGGGACTGGATGGGCTTTAAGGTCCCTTCCAAGCCAAACCATCCTGGGATTCCATGATATGGACTAAGGTAAAATCAAATCAAACAAACCTTTGCGTGAAGGAGATAGAAATCCCAAGTGAAAGGCAGATTTACTTTTATTCCCAAAAGCTTAAGGCTAATAGTAGAGGTCAAATGAGCAGTTCCTTTCTTGGACAGTACTTCTGTCCAGTGCACTGGAGCAGGGGACACTGACACTGTCTTGAAGTGACAGATTTATTTGCCATAATTTAATGTCAGCTCCAAAGAGATCAGATTTTTCCTGGCTCTTCGTATTCTGGCAGGAGAGTGGGACTGATGGGGTCTGATGCAAAGGCAATGAAAAATGTTGAGGGATCTCCATAAAGAGAAGCAGTCAGCTTTAAGGTTCAGCTGGATGAGCTGCTCCAAGGATTTATGGTGTGGAAGGCAGAGCTACAGCAGCTTCTGAAATCAATGCTGCAGTCACACAGAGAAGGGGAAGGGACCCCAGCCTGGGTGAGGGAAGGGCAACATCCAAACCAGGCTCATCTCTCATGGCTCACTCTGGACATGTCCATGTGTAAAAGTGACTTAGGATAGTGAGTGCCATCATCTTTAGATCAGACCTTGACATTTCATTAATTACAGACTTAGAATTACGGAATTGTTTGGGTTGGAAGGGACCTTAAAACTCAGCCCATTCCACCCCCTGCCATGGGCAGGGACACCTTCCACTAGCCCAGGTTGCTCCAAGCCCTGTCCAACCTGGCCTTGGACACTTCCAGGGATCCAGGGGCAGCCACAGCTGCTCTGGGCACCCTGTGCCAGGGACTCAGCACCCTCACAGGGAAGGATTTCTTCCCAATATCCCACCTAGCCCTGCCCTCTGGCAGTGAGAAGCCATTCCCCCTTGTTCTGGCACTACAAGTCTTGGTAAAAAGTCTCGTCATCTTTCTTGAAAACCACTTTTATATATTGAAAGTCCTCTATAAGGTCTCCCTGGAGCCTTCTCTCCTCCAGGCTGAACAATCCCAGCTCTCCCAGCCTTTCCTCCCAGCAGAGCTGCTCCATCCCTCTGCTCATCCTGGTGCCTCCTCTGGACTCTCTCCAGCAGCTCCATGAGCTCCCTGTGCTGGGCCCCAGGGCTGGGGCAGCTCTGCAGGTGGGGTCTCACCTGAGCAGGGCAGAGGGGCAGATCCCAATCCCTTTGCTGCTGCCCACGCTGGGGATCAGCCCAGCACAGGTTGGGATCAGTACAGAAATCCCTCCCCTTGGCCTCCAGACCCCAAAAGCTCCATAACACAAGACAGGGAAAAAATGGTCTTTCCCTGAATCACAGGTGAGGTCCTGTCCTCCCAACACCTCCACAGACCTTGCAGGCATCAAAAAAACAAAGGGAATTGTCCCCAGGAGGTTCATGGGAGGGAATCCTGTTACCCTTCCTGCCACCCACCCCTGTGGGGCTCCTGGGACACTCAATCCTGCTCACTTTGCTGAGGACATGTCTCAGGAGCAGCTTCTCCTTTGGCATTTCATCACATTCCAACCAGCAATGTAAGGGAAAATGAAGAAAATCCCCTATTTTTAGCAGATAAAATGCAAATTTAAAGCATTACCTAATCCAGAGCATTTGTGGGACTGCATTTCATTGGTTGGCTGCAAAACCCTGATTTGGGAAGAAAGATAAAGCCAGTGAGCTCCCCCTTCCCAATTCCAACCACACAGGTGTATCCATGCATTGGGATGAGGTGGTGAACTGGGCAAAACCAGGTTGGGGTAAATAAAGGCTTTATCAGAATAACACATTTTATTGATCTGCAGATGTGTAAATAATAATGGGAAGTTATCCTGGAAGTCATCCTGGAAGTTTTCCTCAAAGTATCCTGGAAGCCCTTCTTACATAGCCACCAATTTCTATGAATGTCCTGGAATGCTTAGGTTTGGCATTCAAGGATGGAAGCATGTCCTTGCTTGGGAATTTGGTAATTGCCCATGGAATGGAATAATTTAGAAAAACCTCCAAGGTCATCAAATCCAATTTTTGCTCGATCCCCACCTGCCCAGAGCACTGAGTGCCATGTCCATGAGTTCCTTGGACACCTCCAGGGATGGGGACTCCAAACCTCCCTGGGCAGCCCCTTCCAGTGGAATACATCCCAAATACATCCCTGCTCCCTGGGGGTAAGGACAAATCCATGCCAAGGAGGGAAAAAACTCTGGGCAACTAAACACAAAGTGTCCCTGTCCACAGCAGGGGGTTGGAATGAGATGAACTTTATGGTCCTTCCAACCCCAATGCTGTGATTCTCCTCCCTCCTCCTGCTTTGGGAGGATGGAAAGCTGTCCCTGTGGTGTGCTGGGTTTAGGATCCCAAGCAGGGAGCTTCTCCTGCATCTGTGGAAAGTGGCACAGGGGGTTCTGCCACTGGCTGCAGCAGATACAAGAAGGAGCAGAGAGGAGCTCTGGGGCCTGAGCACCCCCAGCTCCACAGGGAAGGTGTTTTGTACCTGGCAGCCCAAAATTGCTTCCAGTTAAATCCAAAACCTACTCAGCAACACCTGCCAGTTCCCCAAAATGTAAATTTTCCAGGCAGACAATATTGATATGCACTGACACTCCACAGGGGACTGGGGGAGTTGGGAATTTGCCAGAAATAGGCAGCTCTTACTTCTGCTTAAAACTCACTTTTCATCTCACATTCAATTATCAAGCACAGAATGTATTTTTAGCAGCTGGCATTAGGAGAGTGCTGTCACTTTTGTTCCAGCCTGACTTGAAAGTTGCATTTATGGGAAGACTTGGAAGAGTTTGTGCCTGTTCCTGCCCCAAAACTGGCAAAGAGGAGCAAGGAGAGGCTTGGCAGGTGTCTCTAGACCCCCCCAAAATAAAAGAAATCCATGCTGAGGGTGGTTCAGGGAGTTGGGGTCTGATGCAGAGCTGGCAGGGGTGACAGAGAGGCAGAAAATGAGGCAGCAGAGGAAGCTGATGTTGACAGTGACATTTTTAACAGGATCTCAGTGCTCAGGATTCAGGGACCTTCTGCCCCTGTTGCAGCAGCAGGAAGGTGAAGCAGTTTGGAAGAAATCTGTCAGAAAGATGCAGCTCTAATCCCTCTCTTGGAGGTCCCAATCCTCCTGACACCCAGTGCCACCACCCCTCAGCCCTCCCCTCACCACAGGGGTCTCACCTGGGGCTTTGCCTTGCAGGAGATGGATGCCACAAAGCTGTTGGGGGAAGCAAAGGAAGTTGTTAAAGCCTCTCGTTTCCCTCTCCGTTTCACAATGCACCTTTTATTCCACTGGAAATATGAACCAGCCCGGTAAATGCTGAGGATTAGATTGGAAAGAAAGAAAACAAAAGGCAGCAGTTGCCTGGGTTAGGAGCGTTTGGAGCTGCCGTTGTAGCGAGTCCCTGCTTCTTGCCAGGTGTTTTGTTGAGTTCAAGTAAAACATCAAAGTCCATTATCTTCCCCGCCTCGCCCTCAGCTCCTCGAGCCAGCGCACAGCACAAAATTAATTTGGTTTATTCCAGCACACGCAATAGCCACCTATCTTCCAGACTCCCTGGCTGGAAGGAAACAAATTTCCTCCTTAAGCACTTTCCACTTGACCTGCTCTTTTCTCCACGGAGAAAATTGAGGTCAGGGAGCTGCTGTTGTGCAGTGGCTGCCATTCTCCTGATGCTCCGTGGCCAACAGGGTCCCTGCCCTGCTGCTGGTGGTGGCTCCAGATCTCCCAGCTGGGGCTCCTGCCTGCTCCCTGCTCCCACGAGACCCTGGCAGATTTAGGAAGGCAACGGCTTCATTTCCCACTTGGACCAATTATTTTTTAAGCCTCTCCTGTGCTGCTGGAGAGGTTATATCTGGTGAGGCCTGGAAATAAAAGCAGAGCTGTGGTGGGGGCAGAGCTGCCAGGAGGTGTTGGAGCAGTCAGTGACTCCAGCCATCCCATTAAGAGGCAGATCTTTGTGGACTGTACTGAGCTGGAAATGCAACAGGAGAGGGATTTGTCTCCACATTTCTTTCCTCCCTTTTTATTTCTGATTAGGAAAGTGAGCGCAGACCCCTGAGCCCTCCTTGCCTGGGGCTGAGCGTGCTTGGAGCCACGAGGAGGGGATGGGTGGCCACTTCCAGCCCATGGGACAGGTCCTCAGCTTCCCTACCTGCTGGATCAGCACTGCCAGGGATCTGCTACTGACTCCCACCCCAGGGCTGTTCTCCAGCTGTTTGCCACGAGAAGCAGAGCAGAACCTCTGAGCCCATCCCCAGTGTCACCGCACGGGCTCTGACACGGGGACACGGGATATGGCCACGCCAGCTCAGGATGCCTGGACTCCCCCAGCGCTGCCACAGGGATTCCCAGCACCACTGACACCAGCCACCCACCCTCACCTGCATCCCAGTGCTGCCCAGCAGGGTGAGGAAGGCAGGGAAAGGAGGTCAGAGCTGTCTCTGCAGGCACAGCTCTGACAGGCAGCCCATCACACACTGACTGACAGCAGCTCCCACAGCTCCAGGCCCAGCCTGCTCCAGCAGGGAGCACCGTGTCCCCTCAAGCTCCCTGGCTGAGGACTGGTTTTGGAGGATGGGGCAGGGATTTCTCCCTGCCAGAACAATCCTCCTTTTTTTACTGCTCCAGCTCAGGGTGGTGGTGAGAGGAAAGTGGAGGTCCAGCTCCAAGGGCTGAGGTGCAGAGGCTGGAGCTCTGAACCACGAGAAGGAAGCACATGGCAGGGACCCACACTGTGTGTGAAACCTGCCCTGCTTGCAGCTACTCCATTTGTGAGTAATGCAATGATTGACTCTCACAATTAAAAGGCAAATATCGTGTATATATGTTAAGAAAAGTTTTATAGACTTAGAGTTATGTTTTACCCCCTTGTGTTGTTATCAGGAGACTGCCTGGGTTTGGGACATTTGGGACATGTCACTATGGCAGCACCTGACCTCCAATCAGGATTTGAGAAAGTGAACTTCACCACTGGACTGCAAAGAAGGAGTCGATGGACAGAAATTTGGGAGGGGCAAAAGCGTTAAAAGGCGAAATCTCCATTGTGAGGGTGAGCACATGGTGGGGAAAATCCTCTGCTCCTGGTGCTGTAATATTTTCTCTATTCAGTTTTCTGTTGTATTTTTGATAAGGTTTAATAAACCTTTCTACATTTCTGGAAGTGAGTAATATCTCTCACACATTCCTGGGACAGGACAGGATGAAGAGAAACCCACAGATGTGGAGGCACTCTTTGGGTCTTCAGTCTCAGGGGGAAGAGTTTGGCCTTGGCAAGGAAAGGGTCCCAGTCCTGCATTTCCTTTACCCACCCACTGCTGCATTTTCTTTACCCACCTCTGATGGATTCATCGGGTGATGAACAATCAGCATCCCCCAGGCTCTGTGGAGGGGCAGTGGGGCCACTGTGGGAGCCCACAGAGCAGCAGGATGGCCCTGGCAGGCAGAGCCAGGAGTTTCTCCAGGAACTGTTGCTTCAGGAGCCCGTCAATGTGGATATGCAAATTCCTGGAGCACGGCAGCGCGGATGCATCGGTGCCAGCTGTGCACCTCTAATGACTGCAGAGCTGCCAGCTCAGCACTCCCCTTACTCCTTGATTACCATTTATTTACTTCAGAGAGGTGCCTGGAGAATCAAAGCAAGGCCAAAGTCCTGGGCAAAATCCCCACAGATAAGGTCCATCCCAAGAGAGCTGCGGAATTGTGTGGGATTGGTGGGGTGTCCCGGCAAGGAGTTGGACCCCGTGATCCTCCATGACCCTTTGGATCCTTCCAGCTCTGGGTATTCCATAATTCCATGATTCCCTTTGGAAATGGGCAAGATCCACACCCCTTCCCAACTGATACACAGAGGGGGGAAAACTGGAATATCATGATTTCAACATAAGAGAAAAATGTGGATAACCAAGGATGCATCAAGCTGAAGGCAGCAGACTTCCTGCTCAGTCCTTGGGTGATAGTGCTGCATTTTACCTGTTCTCAGATAAACTGGTGCATTTCTGAGCTATCAGGTAAGCATTGTTTTCCCTAATTCCCACATTTGATTGTTGATTTCCAGGGAAAACTTCCTGCCTTGCCAGCACCCGGAGTAAGATACAGGGAATAATTCCCAAGAAATTATTTTCGTGACAAAACCAGCCTTTTCTCTCTGCTCCTGGAACACACACGAACTAATTGCGGTTTCTTTGTGCTGGAAATGATTCCACTCCTCGGCCGGTGATTTTGAGCGTTTGTTTTTCCGCCGTGTGAGCTGATTTTGAGAAGAGATCTCCCGACAACGCTGGATATTTGCATCCAGATGATGGTGGGTTGTTCTCCTTGCCTTTCTTTCTCTCCTTTCACGGCAAAACAAACCCACCTAGAAGCGACAGCCAGGGAAGCAGCTGCCACTAGTTCCTGTCTGAACTCTAAAGGATTTGCTGAGGCCACCGCACTCAAAGCCTCCCCAGTCGCACAAAGGCCGTGCTGCCAAAGGCTAATAAAGATGCCTAAGTGGTGAGTGTATTATAATTACCTATCAGCTCGTTTGCAAAAGCACCAGCAGTTAAAAGGCAGCAAATGAAACGATCCCGGCCTTCCTCGGCTTCCCACATAATGAACAAACACATTGCCCATGGCAAGCTCACAGGAACAGATCTTTCATTACGATAAAAGAGTCTTAACCTTGACCAGCCGCTCCACTCTGCCTTCATGGCAGTTGTTCCAAACTCAAATAGTTTGTTTTCCAGCCCTTTGATTCCCACAAAATGCTACAAAATCAAGCATTTCTTATTCAATAGATGCACACGAGTTTTTTTTCATATTTCTTCAGATCTTCCTTGCGCAGTTTAGAGCAGAAAGTGTCTGGCATAAATTCCTGATTGCATTATTAATGTGGAAAAGGGAACATCTGAAGTTAATCTATTCCACTAATGGGTGCTATATAATACATTAAGTCAGGTTAAGCGTGTGATATAATAAAGATCTGCCGGGTGAGATATTCTGAGATTACTGATTTAAGCATAATGGTTATTTTGGTCAATGGTTTATAGATTTTTAATAGAATTCCCATCTCAGTGCTGGCTGAAAGGGGAGGAGATCTTGTTCTGGACCACAATGAAACAACCCCTTGTAACAGTCCAGGGCTAGTTTTGGGGTACCACGATATGGAAAGGACTTAAAGCATCCAAAGGGGGGATACAAGGATGGGAAAGATCTGGAGGGGCCACAGCAAGGAGCAGCTGAGGGCACTTGCTCTGTTCAGCTGGAGAAAAGGAGACTGGGGGCAGAGCTCATCCCAACCCACAACTCCCTCCCAAAGGGCTGCTCCAATCTCTGCTCTCTGGGACAGGACCCAGGGAATGGCTGGAGCTGTGTCAGGGAGTTTAGGTTGGATATCAGGGAAAGGTTTTTCCCCCAAAGGGTGTCAGCCACTGCCCAGGCTCCCCAGGGAACGGGCACAGCCCCAAGGCTGCCAGAGCTCCAGGAGCATTTGGACAAAGATCTCAGGGATGCACAGGGTGGGATTGTTGGGGTGTCTGTGCAGGGCCAGGAGCTGGACTGGATGATCCCTGTGGGTCTCTTCCAGCTCAGAATATTCTATGAATATTAACAAGTCTGTATTCCCCAGAACAAGTTCCCGGGCTATTTCTAAAATCTTTGTATTAAAAGAATCAAAATGTAGAATTCAAGCATCTGATCAAAGTGATAAGAATTTCTTGGTGCTCATATCACTCAATTCAAATGTCAGCTTAGAAGGTGAATAAGTCTACAGGCTGGTCTTTAATTCACAATGAAAAGGAATTTACAAGGAAAAGGAGTATACAAAGAAATGTATCAGCTGTGCTTTAAGACTCTTTTTTTTTTTCTCTTTTCTGTCTAGATCAACAAAACTGAATATATTTCACCCTGGAGAATGAGCCTCCTCCTGGATTCCATAGGGATGAATAAGCAGATCCATTTCAAGGACTCCACAGGCAGCAGGATTGACCTGTACACTGTTGCAGCTCCCATTTTTCCTGCCACAAAAGCACAAGGTATCAGCTCACTTCAAACCAAAGGAAAAAAATTAATGGGGTGCTTGGAGAAAACTTTTCTCCAAAGCTGTATTCCTTGGGGATTTCCTAGGGAAAAAAATCAAAGCCATTTTTAAGGCAGGGTGAAACCCCCGTGGGCTTCCTGAACGATGCAGAGAATTTTGGGTTTATTCTGTGCCAAATTTCCCTGTGTGGATCCTGATCCTTCCCTCTGCCCTCAGCAGAGCTGCAGAGCCAGGCAGAGGAGGGGCAGATGTGCACAGAACCAGGGATCCTCGGGTTCACCTTTCAGTCATTCCTGCCAAATGCAAGGTTGCCCATCCTCTCCCAGGCAGGAATATTGTAGGGATGAGCTGGGAGAAGGAGAGGTTTCAGCACTGCCCTCTGCACCCTCCTCTGGCAGAACGGCTCCAGGAGGGGATCAGAGGGACACAGCCACAAAGGGAATCTCTGGGAAAAGGCCCCAAAGCCTCGGGCTGAGTGTAGGAACCCTTGTTAACAGGGGAATCTGTGTCTGGGATTGCCCCACAACCCCAGGATTGCCACACACCTGCCACCAGCCCAGGCTGCTCCAAACCTCATCCAGCCTGGCCTTGGACACTTCCAGGGATCCAGGGGCAGACACAGCTGCTCTGGGCACTCTGTGCCAGGGCCTCAGCACCCTCACAGGGAACAATTTCTTCCCAGTATCCCATCTGACCCTGCCCTCTGGCAGTGGGAAGCCATTCCCTCTTGGATGTCACTCCAGGCCCTTGTCCAAGGCCTTTCTTTCTCGAGCTCTCTGGTAACCCTTTCAGGCCCTGCAAGGCCACACTGAGCTCACCCCAAAGCTTCTCTCCTCCAGGCTGAACAATCCCAGTTCTCCCAGCAGAGCTGCTCCATCCCTCTGCTCATCCTGGTGCCTCCTCTGGACTCTCTCCAGCAGCTCCACGAGCTCCCTGTGCTGGGCCCCAGGGCTGGGGCAGCTCTGCAGGTGGGGTCTCACCTGAGCAGGGCAGAGGGGCAGATCCCAATCCCTTTGCTGCTGCCCACGCTGGGGATCAGCCCAGGGCACATTTCCTTGTTTAAGGGTCATATACTCAGAAATAATATAAAGAAGTGATTTGTATACAAATTACCAATTTTGACTGGGCTGCCTGTAAAGCCTGTGAAAGAAGTCATAAAATGTATCCAAATCAGAAGGAATTTCTTAAGACACTGAGGGCAGGACTCTCTGAATGTACACATCTCCCTGGAAGTCAGGCATCTGTAATAATCAGTGATGGGAAACCTGCACTTCCAGATGCATCCAGTCTCTTCCCGAGTTAGGTGAGATGGACCCAGCCTTGCAGCCAAATCCATGATTTAGGAGCTGTGAAAGGGCACCTCAGATGTATTTTTATTCATGGACAAAGGTCCTTAACCATGCATGGCAGCTCTAGCTCTGTTCCTGCCACTGAGTGTGGATCTCCAAAATGAGTTGTTGTTTGGCTTCATGCACTGTGTTGCCCCTGTGTATCTGTGTGTCAGTGCCTAAAGGGGCTCCAGGACAGCTGGAGAGGCACTTGTGACAAGGATGTGGAGTGACAGGATGGCTTTAAACTGCAAGGGGATGTCAGGATTAGAGATTAGGAACAAATCCTTCTTGTGATGGTGGTGAAGCCCTGGCACAGGGTGTCCAGAGCAGCTGTGGCTGTCCCTGGATCCCTGGCAGTGTCCAAGGCCAGGTTGGATGGGGCTTGGAGCATTCTGGGACAGTGGAAGATGTCCCTGCCCATGGCAGGGGTGGGATGAGATGGGCTTTAAGGTCCCTTCCAACCCAAACCATTCTGGGATTCTCTGATTTGGTCTCAGTGCCAGTCTATCAAGACCCCTGCCCTGTGTGGGGCTGTAATGACAGAGAGCCTCTGCTCCAAGAACTCCTGCAGGCCCACGTTAGGAGACTCTCAACTATTTTGGAGGAAAGGGGGAAGATCCATCTTGGCAGAAACCCACAGTCCTGAGACAACTCCAGTGCTAGCAGCTGGTGTTTCAAGCTGGTGACAAGTCTCAGTGCTGTCTGCTCAGCCATGAGTAGCTCCAACCAAAAGCTTGGGAGACCTCCCCACGGTGTTTGCAGAAGATCACTGGCAGTCCCTGCTCAGAGCTGCTATCTTTGCCCCATCAGATGTCCCTCCCAAGAGGTGGCAGAACAAGGATTCAGGAGCCTGGATGTGGAACACTGAGCCCCACTCTGAACCCAGGGTGGGTCCAACACGATGCTCTCTCCACAAGTTTAGTCCATTTAAAAGCTCTCCTGGACACCAGCACCACTGCCCTTCTGCCTGGAACTTAAATCTTATTTCTCAGAGATGTTTGGAAGAGCTGAGCCCCTTCTCCCACCAGGCTGGGCTTCACAAAGCCCATCCTGGGAAACCTCTCCAAGCCTGTGCCCAGACTGCCAGTGTGGTGTTCCCTGGGATAATCGCTGGCACAATTTGTGAGCAGGGAGGAGAGCACTTTCCATGGCAGGATCACATGGGATAGTATCTGCTCCAGTGATAGCACTTACTGGAGAGGGCTTGAGCTGGATCAGCAGCAGTTTTCATTTTGGATTTGCAACCTGTAAAGTAAACTGGGCCTGGTTTGTGTTGGATTTAGAGCCGATGGAGAAAATCTCCCCCAGGCACTCAAAAACAAAAAGAGCAAAAGGAAAAGAACTCCGGATCAAAAGGATGAAAGGAAATCAGCAATCCACATCCATCTCTTCGGCCAATCCCCGTGCCCTGGGAAGTGATCCCGGGGGATTGGTGGTTCTGTGCTCGGTGCCCTCTGAAGGATGCGCTGTCCTGGAGCCAGTGCTGACATTCCAGGGTTGCAGAGCTCTCCTGCCCAGCCCAGCTCATCTGTCACCCGGGACGTGTTTACGAGGCGCTGACAGCCCGCTCTGGGAGGTGATTGATACTGATTGGAATTGTTATGCAAATACACTTTGCTACTCTCTTCCCTATAGATTCTCTCCCGGCTGTGATAGCGGCCCTTTTCTCCACAGGGATTCTTCATCCTTTTTTTTTTAAATAAGTCCAGGTGAGCTGGACTCTGTGGCCTCAAACATCCTCAAATAGAGCAAATAATGTGACAAACCTGAGGATGGATCTTTATCAGTGCCAGGCAACAGAAATGTCTCTTTTACTTTCTGTGTTCTCACCTCACATATTCCTTTGCAAGGATCTGTCACCCTCTGTTGACAGAGACAATTTTCAAAGGTATCAGAGCAACTTAAAGGCTCCAAGTGCCAACTTTAAAGTCAAATCTGGGTTTTCCACAAACATGGGTTTGTTACAAAGTGCAACACCACCAACAAAGCGCTGATTGAAGTCCAAACGAATCCCTAAGGATGCGTCCTTAGGCTGAGCTGGGAGAAAGGCACCGTAAAGGAAAGTGGGGAACAGCTCATGCCTAGGGATTAGGGAGCTGTGGGGCCCCGACTACCCTTGTAACTCAAGGAAAAACACCTGAATAACACCAAAATTGTATGTTCTGGTGTCCTTGACAGCCACCTGACTGCATAATGACATTAAAAATAGTTTTTAAAATTTGGGAGATATTCCTGCACTACTTTGATACTTCTACCTGCCAGAGCTCCTTTGGAGCCAAGAGAAGACCTTTGGTCTGGAATGAAGAACTTTGCTCATATTCAGGAGGAACCTTTCAATTTAAGCCCAATTTTTGAGTTGAATGGAAACCCAAACATTACAGATTAGGTTGGATAGATCAGCACTGAGACTGAATCAGAGAATCCCAGAGTGGTTTGGGTTGGAAGGGACCTCAAAGCCCATCCCATTCCAACCCCTGCCATGGGCAGGGACACCTTCCACTAGCCCAGGTTGCTCTAAGCCCTGTCCAGCCTGGCCTTGGACACTTCCAAGGATCCAGGGGCAGCCACAGCTTCTCTGGGGCACCCTGTGCCAGGGCCTCAGCACCCTCACAGGAAAGAATTCCATTAGGTACAGCCAAGGAGAAACTGAAGCAAGCATTGGAGCAGTTGGACTCCAGGGGGCATCTCCAGCTGGTAACACCCAAACATGTCAGTTCCTGGAAGACCCCAGAGCAATTTCTGACAGCTGTGGAAGGCACTGCTTGGAAGATGATTGTTCTTAAACATCCCAATCTCTGGTGACATCACTGGAAGCAGGTGGGCTTTGGCCCGAAGGTGTATGGAGGCCACTGGCCATGAACATGGAAGCGTGTCACTCTCCATAACTCTCCTCACTCAATGAAACCCCAGAGTGCCAATTCCCTGTCACAACTCCAGGCTTCAGGCAGGGTGGCTGGAAATCTAGGAAAGGCCCTGGATGTGCTGGTCCACTGGAACATGCTGTGTAGGGAGGTGGTGGAGTCCCCATCCCTGGAGGTGCTCAAGGAACACCTGGATGTGACACAGAGTTCTGGGTTGGGTGACAAGGTGGGCATCAGACACAAGCTGGACTCAGTGATCTTGGAGGGCTTTTCCAACCTCAATGATCCCAGGATTCTGTGATGTCTCCTACTTTCCCTGCTGTCTCAAGTGCTCTCTTCAGCCCCCAGTGACTTCACTGAGCTTCACAAACACAGCCATGCCTTGAGCTGCCTGCAAACTCAACAGCAAAAAACATTTGGGGTGCCTGAGAAGGGCATCCACAAGACCCACCAGGACCCACTGGATCAGTCCTGTGCCTACAATTCCCATCGATCCACTCCTGCCTCCCCTCTTTAATTAGGCACCTTGTAAGGGTGGGAAGGGACATCTACAGCCACACTCCTTCTCCTCCCAAACAATCAATGGTTATTAAGTGCATCTTTGGGTTGAAGAGGCGAGGAGAGAGACAGCAAGAATTCACATTGCTCATCAACCCAGAGAGACTTCATTTTCTATTAGGGCTGATAAACAGGCTGGGAAAATAAATCAGTCTGGTGCTGCTACCTGACAGGCATCACCAAGGAGCTCCTCAGAATGTGACACAGTGGGGCTGGGTTCCCAGTTCTGCTGAGGTGAGGCAGGAGCACCAACAGCTTCCCAAAGGGCTTTTCATCTTCCTTTTCGTGGAATGAAGCCCTGGGAAGGTGGTCTGCTATGGAAGCATCCAGAAAAGGCATCCCAAGCTCTGCCAAACAGTGAGGAGGAGTCAAAAAAGCCTTTTAGGGAGTGAAGTGTCACAGCATGGATCAGCTGGTGACAGGTGTTGTGCTGCCCAGGTGACATGGGAGGTGGTCAAACAATGGGGGGAGGGGAGGGGAGGGGAGGNGAAGAGAAGAGAAGAGAAGAGAAGAGAAGAGAAGAGAAGAGAAGAGAAGAGAAGAGAAGAGAAGAGAAGAGAAGAGAAGAGAAGAGAAGAGAAGAGAAGAGAAGAGAAGAGAAGAGAAGAGAAGAGAAGAGAAGAGAAGAGAAGAGAAGAGAAGAGAAGAGAAGAGAAGAGAAGAGAAGAGAAGAGAAGAGAAGAGAAGAGAAGAGAAGAGAAGAGGTCCCACTACTTCAGGAAACATCTGGAACTACTAGGTCCCACTACTTCAGGGAACATCTGGAAGGCCCATGGAGTGGCTGAAGCCAATCAAGGAAGACAGCACAGGCAGATCCTCCCTCCCCTTGGAGCAGGTGGGAAGGGATTTAAATCCAAACATTGTGTCCCGATGCTACAGTGAGTCCAATCAGGAGATAATAACAAGCTCCAGGACTTTCAGTTTCAGGCTGTCACAAGATGGATCAAGGTGCTGAGTTCCTGGGAACACATTTTTCCCATTTCCCTATCGGAGCTCCAATAGAAAAAGTGCTGTAGGACAACCTGGCTCCAGATCCACGCCACCCATCCGTGGGAGCATGGAACAAATAGGAACCTCTTCTTAATGGGAAATTGCAAATGCTCCATTACCCACCCCGTTACTCACATATTTCTCCTGCCTTTTGACTCCAGGCAAGCCTGCAGCTCCGACAGGAAATTTTCAGAAATATCAACAATGTCCCTTAATCACTGCAATAATAAATCATCCCTTGTAAAAGGGGAGCTTCAGTCTGACCAAAAAATTGAGGTTTAGGAAAATGACTGAATTATTCATGACTTCTGTTCCCATGACAGAGAGCACAGTTACATTAGGATAGTGAAAATTCCAAAGAATTTGCAGGATTTTATGGAGTAAGGAGATGCTACAAATCACTGTTGGCAAAACGTGCAGGAATAACCAGATCTTGGCCAGCAAATGGAGTGAATGCATAGTGGGGAACGCCTCTGCATCTCCAAACTCTGCCAAACCAAGGCAGGAGAAATGGAAAACTGACTCTGGGAATGCTGAGCGAGGCAAAATAAAGGAATCAGCAGCAAGGAGAGCTCCAAAATCCAGTTCCTGGCCTGTCCTCAGACATGGAGCAGCCTGTGACCAACAAATCCCAGTATCCTAGAATGGTTTGGGTGGGAAAAAGCTCATTCAGTCCCACCCTCTTCTATGGGCAGGGACACCTTCCACTAGCCCACGTTGCTCCAAGCCCTGTCCAACCTGGCCTTGGACACTTACAAGGATCCAGGGGCAGCCACAGCTTCTCTGGGCATCCTGTGCCAGGCCTAACCACTCTCACAGCCAAGAATCTCTTCCCAATATCCAATCTAAACCTGTTCTTTGCCAGTGTGCAGTCACTGCCCCTTGTCCTATTCAAATTCCATCTTTTTCCCCTCCCAACACTGTACACATGGGTTAATTCCCAAGTGCTGGGTTTGCAATCCAGTTATCAGTGGAGTAAAAAAAAGATACTAAACATGGTTAGAAAATTCCTCATCTGTCCTGGTTTCAGGTGCTGTAATGAAGATGCAGGACCTTTCAGCTCAATTCAATCAGCCCCATTCACCAGGCACCTTATGATCCATTAGTTCAGTCCCTCCAAATTTGATTGCAGCGTGTTTTGATTCCAATCAATTGTTTTCAGCTCTTCTCCATTGATTTCCATGGACTCACATTATTCTGCTGAGGCTTCAGTTAAACTTGGGGGTTTGGACCAAGACAGGAGCACCGTGGGCACCTCATGGCAGGTGGCTGGGCTGGGCCAGCTCTGCCCAGAACAGGGCCAGCACCACTTTGCTCCCAGCAGACCAAGGCAAGATAATAATTCCAGCTCTGAGATTTTTCCAAACCATGTTCCCTATTCCATGGCTTCAGGAGGAGCTTGGAAATGCAGCAGGATCAGAGCAAACCTCATCCATAAAACGTTGGGACACATGAGGAAATTTTTCACAGTGAGAGCAATCAGCCATTGGAATAATCTCCCCAGGGAAGTGGTGGATTCCCCAACTATGGACACTTTTCAAGGTTAGCTGGACAAGGAGCTGGATCATCTTGTCTGGACTTGCTTTTGCAGAGAGAGGTTGGACCAGATGATGTTCCAACACGTTATTCCATGATTCCATGAACTGTGACTTAACCAGGCGTGACAGAGGGAAGAGACACACACGCAGAGATGTCTTCAGGTCCTTTTTTAGAGTCATAAACTCTGTGGGATGAAGAACCAGAACTAAACCAGAACTTTACTCAATCCCAAGCTACTGGTCTGATTACTGGTCTAAAAGCTGTAAGGAAAAGAAAGAGGCTCTCTAGAAAAAGGTCTAAACTGGGGACAGCCACTGGAGCAAGCTCTAGAAAACAGGGAATTTGCCTCCTGGTACACTGGTCTGTGTCTCCAGCTGTGAGAACTTCTGGCTGGACAAGTGGCTCATGGAATCCAGACAGGAAAGGACCTGCTGTCCCCAGGGAGAGCTCTCAGAGGAGGCCGCTTCACTCCTCTCCTGCTGACACTTTCTCCAGTTTAATTGACAGGGAATATTTCCTTGTGCATCCTCCTGAGCTGGCCCAGCTCAGGCAGAACTGACACCCATCCAAGCAAGACGAGGCAGGAGACTCTCCCTGAGCTTTGTCACAAAATCAGGGCAGTGAAACAAACCCACAGAGGATCTTTCCAACTCGGTGGAAAGGTTGCTGTCAAAACCCCAGCACTGCGTTTTCCCAGGAAGCAAGTCTGAAATGCAGGCAGTGGCCTGGAGAGATTTTGATGGAAATCCCAGGTGGAAGCAATGGAAAAACCAGCTGCCACTTTCCTCTGGAATGACGAAAAGTTGACAAGGGTGACATTTGAAACTCTGGTGACTTTTCTGAAGCTCAGTAAGCAGAGCAGAGGAAAATCCCTGAGCCACGGGATGTCACTGTGCACTGCCCTGCAGGAAAGGCATGTCCAGTTTACAGCCCAGTGGCCACGCTGGGAGCCCCAGTCCCACCAGAATGCCTCAGGTTTCACACCCACCTCAGGGAGCAGGCACTGCAGAACACGATGTGTTCTCCTCATGGCCACCTGAGCTCCTGAGAGATGATTCCCTGTGTGTGACTGGGGGGGAAAGAACTCGGGGAGAGCAGGAAAACCTTCCTGGCAGTGCTGCTGCTTAATGGAGTGCGAATGAATTGGACAGCACTCCTGCTAATGTGTCAGGATTATGCTTAGCAGTGGGAATGACCTTGTTGAAGCTAAAAAATGAACACATTCACAGCTCCACCAGGAGCTGCTGGATGCTCCATGCAAATCCTCAGCGCTGCTGTTCTGATGCTGATTCCAGGGCGGATGGTGGAATTCTCCTCAGCTCCTGTCCCAAAGCTGTGGAAGAATGGAGCCTTTTGGGGAGGGATTGAAAGCATTTAGGGAATGCTTTTCCTTTTGCATGCTGTGTTCTAAGGTAGAAAGGCTGAGAAAGCCTGGAGAAGAGAGGGGGGTGACCTTAGATCCCCTTCCAGCGCTTTAAAGGGCTCCAAGAAAGCTGGAGAGGGACTTTGGACAAGGAATGGAGGGACAGGACAAGGGGGAATGGCTTCCCACTGCCAGATGGTGGGGATAGATGGGATACTGGGAAGAGATTCCTCCCATCTGTGAGGGCAGTGAGGCCCTGGCACAGGGCGCCCAGAGAAGCTGTGGCTGCCCCTGGATCCCTGGAAGTGTCCAAGGCCAGGTTGGACAGGGCTTGGAGCAACCTGGGATAGTGGAAGGCCCATGGAAGTGGATGAGCTTCAAGGTTCCTTCCAGCCCAAACCCTTCTGGGATTCTCTGATTTTAACTCTGGCCTTGTAAGAAAGAATCAAGCATAACAATATGGAGTTCTGGGGTTGCATGTGCACTAAATTAAGCCTAGGAACTAATGGGAATGGGCCTGACTCCTAAACAGCTCACTGGCTTCAGCTACAGGTGTGCTCATCAATCTCCAATGTGTTGAACAAGAACTGCAGTGAAGCAGCTACGAATTGAGTTAACTGAAAAATAAAGTAAATCCATGTAGTTCCTGGGAATCCTCCACGTACAGGAGGTCATGGCCTGTGCAGTCCCCTGACAGCACAGACACTGCTCAAATTAGACATTTATTTAGTGTGCATTTGCAACATGTGATTAACCTCATGTATTTAGATTTTTTCATGTTGGCTTTTGAAAAGAGTCTCTTAGGAAGGAGAAAAGCAAAAGGGATAAAACTGCTGAAATTCATGTTTTACTCTTAGTCTTTGAGCAAAACCTTTCACTCAACTCTGTCTATTTTTAAATTCTTTCAAGCAAAGGTTTATTTCAAGAAACTGTCTTGAATGGTCTGTGTACTGGCATTGGGAAGTACAAGCATGGAAGAAAGCTTGGAAAGGATGGGAAAATGAGAGTATCAGCATATAAAACATTATTGTGGGAGAGGGTAAAAAGGAAGGTGAATCCCAAAGCTGAGTCAGGACACGTTGGCTTGCTCAGACTCAAGCTCCACCTGTGTCCAACTACTCTCCCAGCTGTTAAAAACCTTCCCATGTCCATGCTGAAAATCTCAGAATCACTGAGGTTGGAAAAGATGTCCAAGATGATCAGTCCAACTTGTGACTGATCCCGACCTTGTCACCAGCCCAGAGCACTCAGTGCCATGTCCAGTTTTCCTTGAACTTCTCCAGGGATGGGGACTTCATCACCTCCCAGTGCCTGACCACCCTTTCCATGAAGAAATTCCTCCTGATGTCCAACCTGACCCTCCCCTTGAGGCTGTTTCCTCCTGTCCTCACAGGCAGAAGAAGGTGCCCCTGGCACCACTTGTGTTGCCTTGATGCAAAGGGCAAGAGAAGCCCCCAAATTACCACTCCTAGCAGGAACTGCCATTCCCAGCAGGTATTCCTGCAAAGCTCTCTTCCTGCAGGAAGAAAGCACCTTTCTGTCTAAATCAGGAACATGGTTTAAGGCACAGGAGGGTGCAAAAATTGGGAAGGGTGGGAGGACTGAGGGTTTTTTCTCCTTCCCTTTTCCTCCCTGATATCAGGAGGAAATTATTTCAAAATTATTACTACTTATTATTATAAATTATTGATAGAAATTTATCAGCAGGAAGGCCACCCGGTGCTGGCTGGAATAAAATCCTCTCACCAGGAACAGGAGGCTGCTGCCTCTGTGTCCCTTGCCCAGCAGAGCTCCCGCTTCCTCTGCTGCCGTGCATCCAAATGCCGAGACTTTCCAGGGAATGGCGCACCTTAAGCTTAAGGACTGATTTCTGCCCCCTCCACAGTGTTCTCTGGATGCCTGGAATGCATTTGCATCCCTGGTCCCTAACATGTGCTCCTTGGAGCTGTGTTATTCCAGAAGGGCTTTCCAATGCCCTGGCACATTCCCGCTTTTGTGCGGCGCGCGGCCGATAACGGGTTTGTCAGCGGAATTGCCTCGCTATCAAAACAATAAAAGCCAACTGGCAAGGTGACATTTTGGGGGAATTCGGTTCCCTCTTTGTGGGTTCCTCTCACTTTGTTTTACGTGTGATATCTTCTCCTCTCTGCCTCTCGTGGGAGGGTCAGTGCAGCGGGGGAAGGAAGTTGGTGTTAAAAGGAAAAACTTCATTTGGTTTAGAGCAGACTTGGAGCTTCTCAGGAGATTCCTGACAGGGGGACAGAGGATCAGTCATTTCTGAAGGTGTAGTGCAAACGTGAATCCCTTAAACAACACGTTGAGCTCCAGTTCTTCCTCTTGCTCAGGAAGCACTTGGATTGTGGATATAATCTCTGAATTTCCAGAGACTTTTCGTTGAGACTCTTCACTCCTTTGCTCACAACAGCATAACACAACACTTGCAATTAATTATGGATGCACCCAAGTCCAGACATGAGCTCACGCTGTTGGCTTGGCAAAGCAACTTAATTAATAAATAACGATGATGATGATGAATAAAGATGGGAATAAACAAAGAGGGCTCTATATGAGGGATGAAGCATGAAGTATTCATGCTCCAGGCTGTCAACAAACTCGTTCTGCTGAGCCCACCTCATTTGACAGCACATCAGCACTTTCCAACCACCCCCCAGCTCCTGGTGGTTCCAGGATTATATCTGGATCCAGACAGGAATTCATCAGCTATGACACCAGAAAAGAGTTTGACTCAGGGTCCTTGATCAACAGTCTATAAAAACTGGGCAACTGGGCCAATTCCTGCCATGGTGATGATTGAGAATGGCACTGAAACAAAGACAGGAGGTGGAGTCACCAACTGCCACGTTCCCCCAGACACTTTCATAGAAGCACGGAACCAGCAAAGTTGGAAAAGACCTCCAATATCTTCCAGTCCAACCTTTAATGCAAAGTCCTGCCTCTGAGGAAACTTCTTCAGAATCATTTAGGTTGGAAAAGCCCTCCAAGATCACAGAGTCCAACTGTTCCCCAGCACTGCCAAGGCCACCACTGACACATGTGCCCAAGTGCCACATCCTCATGGCTTTTAAAGCACGCCAGGAATGGGGACTCCACCACTGCCCTGGGTAGAGCTGGACAGCCCTTTTGGGGAAGAAATCTTCCCAATATCCAACCTGAACCTCCCCTGGCACAGCTTGAGGCTGTTTCCTCTCATCCTGTCCCTGTTCCCTGGGAGCAGAGTCTGACCACCCCCAGCTGTCCCCTCCTATCAGCGAGTCCTGCAGAGCAAGGTCTCCCCTGAGCCTCCTTTTCTGCAGGCTGAGCCCCTTTCCCAGCTCCCTCAGCCTCTCCTGGTGCTCCAGCCTGTTCCCCAGCTCTGTTCCCTTCCCTGGACACGCTCCAGTCCCTCCATGTCTTTCTCAGAGTGAGGAGAAATGCCAGAGGGTTTTGTTTCTACCACGCCCTGGGTACAGAGCAGGAAATGGGCAAAAGCTCTGCCAGGCTCAGGGCACTTAAAGAGGCTCTGAGTGTCCTGAAGGGATTTATTTTAGACCACACCACATTAACCACTAGTAAAGAAGAATCAGAGGTTCCTGCTGCTCATTCCTCTCTGGCCTGCAGACTCCAACTCCTTGTTATATTTGTCCTAACGGAAGTATCAGCCTGAATGGGAATGATTGATGAGGGAAGACACTGAGCTTAACTGAGCTTTTCTTCCCTTCCAAACAGGACTTTCATCAGGAACTCCAGTTCAGAGGTGTCTCTTAGAAGGACAGAACCTCATGGCATTTTCCCCATTCATGAAGATAATCTGAGAGGGACAAGAAGTTTCCCCTTCAAAGATGAGGCAACACTCACTGCATCCTTTGTGGAGACTTTTGGATTTACTTCAGCTGGAAATTCGGTGTCTGAGGATGTAAGCCTCAGCTTGCAAAACCAATGGCATAAGAACTACCAAGCTAAATACTGAAAATCACAGGAAAAAGCCCACCAGGAGAGAACCTTGCAGCTGGAAATGACTGCTGTTCCCTCCTTTTTAATGTTTTTCACCATCACCACTGTTGTCAGTCATTGTTAGGCATTAAATTGCATAAAATACAAGCCCTTGGAAACAAACATCAGTGCTTATCAGCCTATGTCAAAAGTCAATTTTTTCTTTACAGCAATTTCGCCTGGAAATTACTTCTGGGGAGCTGCTCACTGCAGCTCAGCCCTGGGCTCCAGAGGCACAGGGACAGGAGCCACTCTCTTCTCCCTTCTCCCCAGATCCTGCAGGTTGGCTTTATTGTCATGGAATGGGCTGGGTTGGGAGGGACCTAAAAGTTCATCCCATTCCATCCCCTGCCCCTTCCACTAGACCAGGTTTTTCTAAGTCCTGTCCAAGCTGGTCTTCACTTACAGAGAAAAATCTCCTGTCAGGTTTGACTTTTACTTTAAAAGACTTAGGACAGGTCATATGTGAGGTCTAAATTACTGAATTAGCACCTACAGTCACAGGCATGGGGAAATGAAAGATCTTAGGGGATTTATACTGTTAATAAACCCCTGTGAGTGTGTGTATCTGACAAACAGCTTGTGAATTAACCTAATAAACAAGCACTGGTGGTTGATAAATTGCATCTGGGTTGAAATTGAAGGAGTAGAGATAGGTTGAGCTGCCTTCTGCTTACGGAATTACGATGGGTATTATTCCTTTATGATATCAGCATCCACTGCCTGGGACACACGAGCCGTGGGTCACTTGCAAGGTGCTGGGTTTCCACCATCTCTGTGTGGTCCAGTTTACATCAGCTCCTCACAGAGCTCAGGAGCCGGAAAATCCAGACCAAACTTTTCCTGTCAGCTTTGACAGAGATGGAGGTGAAGCATTTCCAAAATGGAAGAAAAGGTGGTAATGTTGAAATATGGCCTCGTTATGTGGAGCTGGCTTTTATTCAAACTCCAGAAAATGATGCCTTAAATGCAGTGAGGTTGGAAAGGTCCAGGTGAGTAGGTTCATGTTAATAGAACCATGGAATGGTTTGGGTGGAAAGGAACCTTAAATCCCATCCAGTTCCTGCCCCTGCCATGGGCAGGGACACCTTCCACCATCCCAGGTTGCTCCAAGCCCCATCCAACCTGGCCTTGGACACTTCCAGGATGCTGAGAGTTGCATCCTTGTATTTAAAATGCTGAACGGGAGTGTTGAGAAGAGGATTTCTCCAGGTTTGCCTGCAGGCTGCTTCAGGTGTGGCAGAGCACCTCCTTTCCCTACCCATCTAACAGCCCGCTCTGGTAGTCGAGGGCAAAGGAAACCTTTGGATGACAATTCCAGACAGGAGGCAACGTGTAAGGACACACATTGTTAGCCCCAGTCCAGAAACCTGAGGTCACTTAGCCACTGTCCCAAAGCTTAACCTTGACCTTATGACCACTGGCTCCAGTTGCAGACCCTAAATGGGATATTTTGGAAGCACCCTGTAACCCTTCCTTCCTCACTGTGCAGACATGGAGCAGCAGACCCTTCAAAAACTAAACACTCACGATTAATATAATTTAATATGCAGTATAAACTTGGTTTTTTGGCTACTGCTGCCTTCCCACCTTCAAAGCCAAACCCCCACATAGCCGCCTGTCCTTCCCACAGAAGCTGGAGTAATGTCCTGTACTGGCCAACAACCTCCTGGCAACCTCAGAGCCTCCGTTTTTGGCAGAACAACCCAATTATAACGTTTTCAAGGTGAAGACCTCAGAGGACAAGCAGGGCTGTTGGCCCTTTATGGTTGTCGAATACATCCCAAAAACCCACAACACCACCCAAAAAAACTCCTCACAGCAGAACTTTTTGGCCTAAGGATTTAGGATGATCCACAGGTGTATTCGACCTGGCCTTGGCTCCTTGATCTGATGCTGTCTTTCCATGGCACCTTGGGGAAACCACTTAGTGTCTAATAATTAGAGACTCTTAAACTGATTATTAGAGATTCTTAAACTCATAAAAGTGTTACGAGATGGCCAAGGTGGGGTGGAGGTGGAAGACTCTCCAGAAGTACATAAACCAGATTGATTTGAAAATCAATGTGATGCTTTCAAAAAATGAAATGCCTTTGATCCTATGGCAGCCTCACCAAAACTCCTGGCTCCCTGTCTGTAACAGCAGAAGCCAAAGAGTGAGCAGGAGACTTCATTCCTCTTGGAATTTTCATAAAATTCATAAAATAGTCCCTGAACTGGAGGAGAATGGCATTGTCCCCGCAGTGCCCCCTCAGCAGGAGGGAAGAAGGGGTTGCACAGGCTCAAGGCACACTTGCAAAAGCACCTTTGCATCTTGTCCCCCACCACGGGGACAAGCAGAGCCCACCCCTCAGGTTGTGCCATCTGCTCTGCCAAAATCATAACTCACTGCCAATAACCTTAATTAAAAATATTAATGCTGGAAAAGTGTGCCTGGAAAGTCTGCAGCTCCATTCTGCTTTCCCTCCAATCGCTGGGTAATTGCAATAATTCCTGTGTCTCGGAGAGGATCACTCCCCAGGGCCTGCCTTCCCGTGCTTCCAAGTGCAAAATCCTTTATTATTTTCCAGGCTGGCTCTACCACCAAGGTGGTACCACTTCATTAGGAATAGGGAGAATGGATATCAGGCAGAACCCATTATGGGCTGGGAACGGGGCCATGCACAGGAGCTGCTGCCGAGTTTCTTATCCAGGATCTTCCACGTGCTGGGAGGGGAGGGAGCAGAGGATACACATCCCCCTTCCTGGCAAAGGCTTGCCCTGGCAGCAGGAGATGGAACAGGACATTTCCCAGCAGCAGGCTCTCCCTCTCCTCCAGGATCAGTTGGAGCAGCAAGGAACATGCAAAGGAGCAAAGAGGAGAAAATCAGACTCCCAAATGCAGAGGTTGGGGGAAATGCTGAAGAAAATTCTGCTCCTGCCCTCTGGAAAAAGTGGGCTGAGCTATTCCACATGGGAATAACTCCAAGGGAGGAACCACCACGAGGAAGAGAGAGGAGTTGCACATCCATCACACCTTTAACTTCCTACTTGAGTAAGAAACAGGGTCCTCCTTGCTGCCATGTGAGGTCAGGATCTCAGCTGGGATAAACCGGGATGTTTCACTGCCTTTACTTAATTCTCTTCAAGAGACCTCTGAAAGCAACAGCCCAAACATTCTCCTGCTTCCCAAATACCTCTTCCCCCCAAAACAGGAACCCCACTGATGCAACACTGCAGCAGGGGGAGTTTTATATGCAGAAAGATTTGAGAATTTTTAACTATGGAAATGTGGAAAAGCAAATTAATAGGATCACTTCCCTTAATGTAATTTTTGAACTCTGAGTGTGTCCTCTACCTCTGATCTATCTTTTCCCAGTGTGTCCTGCTCTCAGCACACAGCAGAAAAACAGAACATGCTGCTGAGCCTTCTCCCTTGGCCTTTCCACTGGGAACCCCATAGCAGTCAGGGACATCCAGCCCCAGCTCACTGCTGCAGTCCCTGCAGGGATCTCCCCATTTCACAAAACCCCAGGATGGTTTGGGTTGGAAGGGACTTTAAGCACCATCTCATTCCATCCCGTGCCATGGGCAGGGACACCTCCCACTATCCCAGTTTGCTCCAAACCCTGTCCAGCCTGGTCTTGGACACTTCCGTGGATGGGACAGCCACAGCTTTTTGTCTGTTTTTGGTGTTGTCACTCCAGACAGCCCCATTCCCACCTGCACAGAAGCCAAGGAAGCATGCAGTCCGAAGGACAAGCTGAATTTCCCTCTGCCAGTGTTGCGGCACTTGCAGGAGAGCGTTCCCAGGCACAACAAATAAATAAATTACTGATAGCCCAAATTAATCCCCGTTCTCACCCACCCTGTGCAAGCCAAGCCCTCAGATATTCCATGCATCCTGTCAGGATGTGACAAGCCCCGGTGCCAGCGCCACCATCCCCAGCAGAGCCTCCCCGCCTGGCATTGCTGTCACGTTGCTCTGTGATGAGGCTGTGATGAGCACCCCAGGAGCAGTCCTGATAAAGTTCCCCTATTCACAGGAACTTTTGTCTGCTTTATTACATTACGTATTCCTCGGAGACGGGCTGGGAAAGCAGGAATGATTAGTGTTCCATTTGCAAACACATATTCCTGAGTGCAAAGTGATTGCAGAGTATGTGCCCCTGTAGCTTTAGGTAAAACTGGGTCTAGCTCTACAAAGATATATGGAACAGCAGTGTAAGGTATGGAAAATCTCATTCCCTATCCTTCATAATGTGGTGGGGTAAGAATTGTGGTGAAATCGTGTTTTTCCCACTTTATTTCTGAGTACATTTTCACTCTGGAGAAATTTTTATCCCAAATGTCCTGAATTTTTCACAGAGATGTGAAAATGTTTGGGGGCAGCAATTGCTCAGTAAAAGGTTGCCGTGTGGTGCAAGAACCTCCCACCAAGAAGAGTCACACAGAATCCCAGGTTGGGCCAGGCTGGGAGGGACCACAGTGGCTCCATCTGCTCCAGCAGGGCCATCCCAGAGCCCACGGCACAGATTGTGTCCGGACAGCTCTGGAATATCCCCAGTGAGGGAGACTCCACACCCTCTCTGGGATCTGCTCAGGGCTCCGTCACCGCCCAGGAAAGTTCTTCCTCCTGTCCAGGTGGAGCTTGCTGGGCTCAGTCCCTGCCCGTGGCTCTGGTGCCATCGCTGGGCCCCGCAGCAGAGCCTGGGCCCTGCTCTGCCCCTGCCTGCCCACAGGGCCAGCCAGGGCTGAGGGCCCCTCTCAGCTGGGGCTCCTCTCCAGGCTGAGCAGCCCCAGCTCCCTCAGCTCTCCCCACCAGGAGATGCTCCAGGCCCTTCCCCTGCAGCCTCCGTGGGCCCTGCTCCAGCAGCTTCATGTCTCAACAGAAATTAATTCCTGCACATTGGCAATGTTTTCCCTCAGGAAAATTTCTTTCCTTGTGAAGATCCAATGTAGCACTGCTCTGTGACAAAAGCCACCGACTCTGCCTGATCCCGAGGCAAAACATCCAATCTGTGCCATTTGTATTAACTCATTACATCCAACGTGAATCCCTTTCTCCCTCAGTACCTTAAGGAGAAGCATTCCTGGTCTGAAGAATCAGCTTTGCAATGTATTTCCAGGAGCTATTTTTCCTACAAACTGCAGCTGGAAAATTGTGCAGTCCTCACCTCTGGAAAGCCAGGCTGGCAGTGGGCAATCCCCATGTGCTTCCTCAGGAGACAGGCTCACGGAGGAGCAGCAGGAAAACTGGAATGGGAATGTGAGAGCAGCTTCCGTGGCTGTTCTCAGCCGGGCCAGCAGCTCCCCCAACTCCCAGAGCTGTCCCCACGGGCTGACTTTCTCAACAGGAGCAGCAGAGCCATGCCACAGCCACGGAGCTGTGTCTTTGATCTTCAGGATCCTATGAATACCGAGCTTGGGATTTGCATTTTTCAGGAGCAGAGGTACAACAGCTCCAGATGCTTCTTAATCCCTTCACGTTACAGCTGTAAAAATGCAGGTGAGCTCCTTAAGTGAGCCCTAAAGAGAGGGGAAAGCCTGACACCATCTTCAGAAATCCTGTTAGCCCCAAAGGTCCAAGTCCCCAGGTCTAGGATATTCTTTTCCCATTACATTGACTCTATACCAGGGTTATATTTTTATTTATATTTAATGCACAAGCAAAGTTGGCTGCATATTGCTAAAACACCCCACTTTAAACAAGGCTGCAAAAAGAAAAGAGGGAGAATCCAGCTTCCCTTTGAATATTCTTCCAATGGAAGAGGAAACCATTGTGGTTTCCATTTGTTCCCCTTTGGTGCAAAGGCCTTTGCAGCCCACTGTGAGCAAGACCCTGCAGGTATTGTGGTCTCCAGGTCCTTGATCCCCTTTCAGCAACTGGAATTTAATCTCTGCATTTCAAACATATCCAAAACCTGCTCAGTATTCCAGAGATGACAACAGGGCCTTCGGAGCAGCAGCCCTCAGGAACAGGAAACAAGGACAACACAACAGCTCTTTTCTATGGAAGAAGTTATTTCCAACATCCCTGCTGTGGCTTTGGGGGTTACAACCCTTGGACCACGGCTGGGGGACCTTGGAAGCAGCTCCCACCGATCCCCGAGGCAGCTGCCAGCATTTCGCAAGATGAATTTACAAATCATCCATCACCAGCAATTCCAACGATTTAATTAGACCCAAATTACTTTATGTCTTCGAAAACATCACAAATCTTGCTGGAAAAGATCCTGTGCATGTGTACGGGCTTGCCAACAAGGAATTGTTTCCTCCTGCCAAAAGTGCGGGAGCGCAGCATTCCTGGCCCCAGCGGCTGGTGGGCAAAGCCAGGGGAAGATTCCAGCGCCTTCTTGGACGGGAGCCTGCGGGAAAAGGGAGTTACAGCCTTCATGTTCCTCCAGCACAATCCTCTTCCCAGCACGCTCCCCGCAGCCTCTGAGCTCGCTCCCGCAGCCTCGCCGGGAGGTTTCGGCTCCTCGCCGGGAACGGGAGAGCAGCAAAGGCAGCAGAACTTACTCAGTCCCTCAGCCAGAAACACAACAAAGCGCTGGAGGGCTCCCTGATTTGTTCCAGACCGGGCTGGCCCCCGTGCCAGAGAACACAAATCCATAAACCCCGCACGTCAGGAGCTCCCCCTGCCTCCGGCAGCGCCGGGGTCACGCGTCCGAGCTGGGTGGGCTCCTCCGGGCAGCGGCTCCCTGGCCCCGGTGGGCTCGGTCCAGCCCAGCACAGGGAGCCTGGGAACAGCTGCGGGGCTGGGGAGAACAGGCTGATGAGAGACTGGGGCGGCTGAAACAATTAACAGAAATCCGAGCCCAGTGGGAGCAGGGTTAATGTCGGGATTATTCCCTGGCAAGTCGTGCTAGGGGCAGGCGTTGATCTGAAAGCTGCACGGGGATGGTGCAGGCGGCTCTGCTTCCCAAAGAACCATGCCAGGCACCTCCAGGGGGAGGTTTACAGAGGGGTGTGTGCCTTGTGTGTGACACACGTGTCACTCATGGACAGGACTCTGCTCCTCCCTGCCTGCGGGAGAGCTTTGTAAGTCGCGGTGCCGTGAAAGCCACGATGGTTAAAAGCACCCCCTCAGCTTTACACGTGGGTTCCTTCAGGGAAATGGAAGAATAATAAGGTTCCCCAAAGGTGGCGAGACATCCAGAAAGTTGCTAATGAGGTGAAATAGGAAAATAAACTGGGAGGCAAATGCTGCATCTTCCGCCTTGTAAGAAAATCAGAGGTGCTGCTTTATCCCATTCTTGCCAATTGCTGAGGCTGTGGCTGCTCACCCCTGGAAGTGTCCAAGGCCAGGTTGGACGGGGCTTGGAGCAACCTGGGACAGTGGAAGGTGTCCCTGCCCATGGCAGGGGGTGGGACTGGATGAACTTTAAGATTCCCTGCAACCCAAATCCATCTGTGATTCCATGTAGCCCTGGATAAATACAGAGAAAAGAGGGGAGGCCTTTGGGAGAAAGGGTGGATTTGAATACATATCACAACTCCTACTATACTATTTGGTCTGCCCAGCAGGAAAAAGAAAGGCCAGGAAGACACAGGTGTGGAGACCTGAAGCTGGCTCCAGAGGACCTGGAAGCGGAGCAGATGCCGAGAGGCAGCTCATGTCCCTAACTGGATCAATCCAGGCAGAGCTGAGCCAGCCCTGCCACAGGCACACTCCACACAGCCAGGAGAGGCTGCTCTGCCCAGGCAGGCTCACAGCTCCGGGATTCCTGTCCCATCCTCATCCTCAAAGGCACTTCATCACCTGCAGCCCCACAGCTGGTGATCTGCCTACACTGGAAACATGGGCATCTGGGAGAAATTCAACCAAATTCCCTGAGCACTGAATTCCAGAGCTGCCCCTTAAGAGGCAATTCTGTAACTACGCTGCTCAAATAGCTGAGTACAGTCTGTTTTCTCCAAAATCCATAGGAAATCTAGCTTCACACACTCCTGCTTCTGCTTCCAGCTGTGTTTGGGAGCAGGGACGCCTCCTGCCACCTGAGCTCTGCACCTTGGAAAGACCTTGTGAGCCCGAGTCATTCCAGCCACAGAGAAAGGCCATGTTGGCAGCAAAACATTTGCAGGCTGCTGCAAACCCGCTGACCTCCGTAGTCCTGGGTCCTGCTGCACTCTTTCCCATTTTTTCCCTCTGTTTTTTAATCAATGTGCCTCGTGTGATAGATCAAAGGACTTAAAGCCAAGGGAAGGCGCTCCAGCCCTTGGCAGGAGCAGGGAATGAGACAGCCAGTCCCGCCCATGCAGGCAGCCCAGAGGAGCTGCAGATATTCATTTAAAAATCACATTGCAAGGTTTGAACAGTGCCATTTGTTTCAGCCTTTCATTCTCAGCTCTCCCATTTTCCTGTTCAATCGCAAGGAAAGAGCCCCACGGCCAAGAAGTCCCACCCAGCTCCGGATCCGCAGGCTCCGGATGTTCGGCTGCTCCATCCCTGGCTGCCTCCTGCAGATCCCCAGTGCTCAGTGAGAGCCACCATGCAATTAATTCTCTTGCAATAATAGGGCAGCACAAATTACCAAGCAGATTCTTGTAGCAATAAAAATATAATATACTGAGTCTGACTTGCGAAGTCCCGGCACTAAATGTCTCTCTTTTGGAGGACTTCCACCTTTATATTCCTGCCTCTTAGTTCCTCTTCCTTTTTATTCAGCCTAATATGAGTCTCACTTCCAGAGCATTCATCCCAGAGCTATAAATTCCTTGTGTGAGCCATGTCAGACGCAGCAGTCCTTTGGTTGGATTGGGAACATTGAGTTTCATCCATCCAGTTTTTGGCTCATGCCCAGCAGGGAGGTTTTGCTCTTCCATGACATTGGGAGGAGAGAAAAAGGTCCAGCCAGGATGATGGGGACCCAGGATGGATTTAATGGAGAAAAACTACAGAGAAAACTCTGGAGGGCCCCTGCCTGGAAATCTCTGCCACAGCAAGGTTGGGTGGCACTTACTGGCAGTAGGGGATGGGAAAGGGCAGGTCCAAGGAAAAGGGAGTGACTGCTCCAGAGGAGGGCTCAGCAGGACTTCCAGGCAAACTGAAGGGTTCCCAGCAGTAACACGGCTCTTACAGCACCTGGAGGGGAAATTCCCTTCCACCATCCCTCTGTGAGGCTCACTGGAAAAACTACAAACTGCTGCAGCTGCCTGGACTTAAGGGATGTTTTAGTCTGGGCTTTATAATCCTCTGGTTTGGTGTAAGTTTCATCTTTGCCCACTTGGCCTGGGCTCACAAAATAAGCCATGGTGTCCTTGTGCTCCCGTCAGCAGGCGCAGCGCTCTGGGATCAGCATTCCCTGATTACAAACCATATCCCATTTTTCTTTCTACTTTGGCACAGACATCTCAAGACATCACCTGAAGATGTTGTGTGTGTTTGCTTTTGCACCGACTTGTCACAGCACACGTCACAGTCGAGAGGGCCACCATACACAGAGTGTCACCACACAATTTCAGAAAGCTTCAACCCATACAGATAGCACCTCACCACGTCAGAAGGCTTCAGGCATTTACCCATACATGTAGCATCATGTCACTTCAGAAATCTTCAAGCATTGGCCCTTCTTGTTCTTCAGCCCAACCTTTTACACCCCTCATGTTCATGCATTGCCCCTGGGTGCCCTCTGCTCCCTCTGGTGCTTGGTCAGTGCCCCTGGGCACTCCCTGGCTCATTGCTGTCAGTGCTGCTCACCTGCTTCTCACAGCTGCACCCACTGGGGATGAGGCTCAGCCCCATCCCAGTCACCACAAACTGTGTGCCTGCACTGACTGATCTCCAGAGCCTGCAGAACCCTCACCTCCAGCCTGACCCTGCTGAGCAGGTTTTGGACAAGACCCACCTTCCAGATTTAGTCTTTGTTTTCCAATTCCCCATAAACTCACATTCCCGTGGTTCAGCTTGTTGCATCCTCCCCTCTCTGCTCTCTGCCTCCCATGCCTCAGCTCTGAGATGATATTCCCCTCCCCAGTACTGCTGAATTCCTCAGAGCCCCATGGATTTGCCCATAACAGGTTTTCCATGTCACACACAAAGTCCTTGGAAGCTGAGCACAGATCCTGTGTGATTTCTGAGCCCAGGACAGGCAAGACCCGGGAGAAAAGGAAGGGATGATCCCCTGTGGCCAAGCAGGGAATGTGGGGTGTTCCCAGGTGGGGTGTTCCTCCTGGCAGCACATCCATGCACAGAGCATGGACCAATCTCTGCTTTGGGCAGAAAAATTGGACTTTTCAAGGCTCAAATGAACACGCTCTTCAAGTAAAGTCCCTGGAAGTGAAATTCTGATGAGGCTTCAGCACCCTGGTGCCTGCAGACAGCCTCCTGCTCGATTCACTGCTCTGTCATGCTTGTTACTGGGAAATGAATTCCCTTCACACTGACATTTCATAGACTTCCTGATCCAGCACATAATGAACACCCTGCCAGCCCTGGCAGCCTCTTGCCAAACTAACTTTTATTACCTGTTTTCTCATTATTGTATTTAAATTTTCTGGTCTGTTGTGCCGTGGCTCTTTTTTTTTTCCTCCTAGTTGAAAGAGAAAGAGCAGGGTAAGATAACAAATTTCCCCAGCAGACTCCTGCACTGGGAAGCAGATTCCCAGTGTCCCAGCCAGCCCTCAGGGCTGCTCAGGATGAGGCAGCAGCACTTGCAGGCAGCTGCAGAGGTTGGAGCAGGGATAAATGATGCAGTGCTGAAGCACCTTGCCAAAATTAAGCACACAGCAGTGCTGGCTGTGTGATCCTACACCTTCCTGACCCGGGGCTAATCACATCTCTGCCATCAGCAGGGCACTTACACCTCATATCCCTGACATTAGGATGACTTATTCCACACTTTTAGACTTATTTGCTTTCACTCTCCTACAGCGTGTAACATAAGAGAGTGGCAGTGCTCAGCAGTGGCTCCCGGGCATTAGAGCTAAAAGATTCCTAATGAAAACCTGGAGAAGCTGGAGAATCATCCCTGCAGCACTCCAGCTACAGGCTCGAGCACTAAGCTGGCTGCTGGCTCCTGCTGGCTTTATTTTGGGCTACATGCATCCCTGAGAATTCTCTTCTGGGCTGGGAATGGGCCTTGGAAGCCCCTTAGCAAGTGGGATCATCCCTCTGGGATCATGGTCATCCAATGTAAGTGGTCACAGCCTCAGATGACCTTTCCCTCTGCTCTAGAACATCAAATAAACAGAACAGACCACTCTGAAATGCCATAGCAGGAGCCCGAGACACCTGAAATAACAGAGAGAAGTGGCAAGTGCTCCCAAGAGGGGTTTTCCTTCTTTCCTTGCTTGACACTTCACTGTTGTCTTCTCTGCAGAAAAGTCTGATGCCTTTGCACCTTGTCTAATCTCCCTGAAGAAAGCCAGAAGCCTCATGGAGAGGGGAACCTGTTTTTTTAAGCTTTTAAAGGGCCATGAATACAGAGATTAAAAAAACCAAACCCCCAATGAACAGCACAAAGTGCCGTGTGCAGTTTCTCTGTTAACAATCAGACACCACAGTAGGAAACAGAAACCTCCCAATGTGAATAAACATCTCATTTTCCCCTCCATTTCCAAAAGAATGGCTAGAGCACATCCCATGGGAGGTCTGTCAACCTAGGCACCCAGTCTGAGGGACCCTGCAAGGAGCAATGTGCAATTATGTGTTTAATTATGAAGTATCATCTTCATTTGAATATTCCCTCTGCTACTGCTGTTTTTAAGCTCCTAATTCTTGTTGGATGAGGCTTGGAGCAACCTGGTCTAGTGAAAAGCATCCCTGCTCACAAAAGGATGAGATTTAAAGTCTCTCCAAACCCAAACCATTCCATGATTCTTCACATTCAAGTCCTCCCCATGTTGCTGCTGCTTGCTGCTCCTCCCTGTGCCTTTCCCGGCTCCTGGAAGTCCTTTATGAGTGGGGTGTGTGGAGCTGCACTGAGCAGACAAGTGACAGAGCCCTGGCTGTGGGCTCTGTTCTATTCCCTGATCATTTCCCCTGATCCTCTTGCTTTTGGAGAGCTGCAGAGCTGTGACATGCCATTTCCATAGAATAACTTAGGATGTCCCTGGGGAGGGAGAGCCCAGCTCAGAACTCATCATTTGCATGTGGAGCGACAAGTGCCTGTCCCCACGTGCATCCCTGCATTGCATTCTCCAGTTTATTCCTGGTCACTCCATCCCATGAGGTGCTTCCCTTCCTGACCACCCTTTCTTAGCATCATCTACCTTTCCATTCCATCTTGAGTGACCTTCCAGACCTTTAATGAGCACGGGGAACTGGGAACAAGCTGCAGGCACACAGACCACTGCTGGCCTCCCTCCCTCCCTGGGTGAGGGGCTCTTCCTGCCTTTCCAGCACTTATCCATGAGATGACCTTTCCTCTTAGCCCACAGGGGCTTAGTATCCTTAAGCTGCTCTGCTGAGGAAAGTGATCAAAAGCCTTCCAGAAATCTAAGTGGATTTTTGTCCACTGGTTTACCTTGTCTACACACCCTGTGTTGCCTTCAAAGATTCCTGAAGACATCTGTGGAGCCTTATGCCTGCCCTTTATGAAGGACATCCTGTCCCACTTATCCAGGCACACCTGTTGCTCCTGTCCTTTCTTTCCTCCAGTTATCCCAGTTCAAGTTTCCAGATCTCTGGACCTCCATCAGTTTTGCCACAGGAGATTTAGATTAGATATTAGGAAATTTTTTTACATGGAAAGGCTTGTAAAGCACTGGCACAGATGCCCAGGGCAGTGGTGGAGTCACCATCCCTGGAAATGTTCAAAAAAAGGTGGAGATGTGGTACCACATGGGTTAGTGGTGAACACAGGGGTGGTGCTGGGCTGATAGTTGGACTTGTTGATCTGAGAGGGTTTTTCCAACCTCAATGATTCCATAACTGTAAGAAGGGAAAGGTGGGCACAGCAGACTCAGAGCAGACATGATCAAACTGACAGATGGCAAAGGTAGATGGGATATTGGGAAGGAATTCCTCCCTGTGAGGGTGGTGAGGCCCTGGCACAGGGTGCCCAGAGCAGCTGTGGCTGCCCCTGGATCCCTGGAAGTGTCCAAGGCCAGGTTGGATGGGGCTTGGAGCAACCTGGGACAATGGAAGGTGTCTCTGCCCACAGCAGGGGTGGGACTGGATGGGCTTTAAGGTCCCTTCTGACCCAAACCATTCTGGGATTCTGTGATGCCCCCTTGAAGTCACAGCACAACAACTCTTCCAACACTTTCCCACTGAAAAGAGATGTAGATCCCAGGACTAAACACTCCTACCCAGCCTGATTTTAGCAGCCCCAGGACACTGTTTTCTCCCACACCCTTCCATCCCTGACACTGGTGAGAGGCTCATTCCAGAGGGAATGAGCGCGGGAGCAGCCGGTGTTTGCTCCCAGCTCCTCCAGCACAGGTCCCACATCCACCCCCTCCATGGCCCTGCCAAGGCACAGCATCCCATTCCCATGGAGCACCTCAGGGACCTGCATCTCCCAAGCAGCCCTGGGAACAGCTCCCCCAGCTCTCCAGCAGCAGCGGCCAGTGCTTCCGCAGGCGGGGAGCAGTTCATTATCCTCGGGGCTCCGCGGAGCACGTTCCCATGGAAACAGGGAGCCTTTTCATGTCTGTTGACAGCTTTGGAGAGTTTTTTCTCTCAAATGCTTGGACACAGAACAGGTGTCTCCAAGCCAGGCAGTGAGCAGATAGTGCAGAGCCAGCGCGGGCCGATAATGAGACAAGTGTTTGTCTGAGATGAAACATTTTCACCCGGCGAGGGAGCTGGGCCGGAGCAGCACAATCCCTGCTGCAGGGACACAGAAACCACGGGAAGGGGGGACAGGCTGCCCACACACCCAGCACAGCACGCTGGGAGCGGGGATGTGGCTCCTGCTGCCTTCCCTCCACCCCACAAGCACCGTGGCAGGGCTGGGAATCAGCCTCAGCATCCCAGGATTGCCGGCAAATCCCCATCACCGCTGGGAGGGCTGGCAGGATGCTCCTTAACCTGGCTGAGCAGCAGGAGTGAGCTGTTTGCAAAGCAGCAAATCCTCCCTCTTGCAGGGCTGGACTTGCAGTGAGCTGGACTGAAGGGAAAGGGTGGAATAACAAATGTGCAGCGGCCACGTCTCCCCTCGCTCAGGGCAGCCACGACACAGTGGCCAAACTGGAGCCAAACACCAAATATCCACATCCTCTGTTTTGTTTCTCCCACAGCTCAGGTTGTTCCAGGGCCTGAGCTCAGCCAGGAGCACTGAGTCATTGTGCACAGAAAGATTGATAATTGTTAATGTGGTGTTACATCAAAAATCATGTCCAGGACGTATCCAGGTTTCCATGTCAGGTGCTCCGAGAGCAGCCGTGCCAGGTTTAAATTGTCTGTGCAAATTGCATTGTGCTCACACATTGTGCTACAGCCTCATTACCCAATTGCCGCCTATTTTTCCCCCTCAAACACCTGCCTTGTTTGTGGAATGGATAATTGTTCACTGCAGACTTTTATCACCCTAATTATTATTTACTATACAACATCCAAACCCTGTCTCAACAGAGAACTGCTCATTTCCTCTCCAATGTGGCTCAACTTTTCTGAACAATGTAGTTGAAAATATTTCATTTCTCAGCACATCATGTATAAATGACTTCAGATAGGAATGATTTTATATATAAATTCATTTCCCAGCAATGTCACATATAAAAATGAGAAGCTGAGGAGTCAGAGATTAAAGCTCAAGCTCCTGAATATACCAAGCAGCTTTTTGCTATTCCAGGTGTCACCAGGCTGACGAACTCCGGAGCATTTATCATCCTTCAGCCCTGCCTGCACGAGTCAAACCTCCTGTAAACTCCTGAGGAGTTATCTGCAGTTCCCCACATCAGCCTTGGATCTGCATTCCCAAGGTGAGGATCCTTCAGCTCCTTGCCCTGCATCACAGAGGATGCATGGATAAAGATTTCCATCTTCCCTTAACCCTGGGAGGCTGCTCCAGCCTGGCCCTGGCACCTCTGCTCTGTGCCCTGCACCACCCGTGCCCTGATCCTGCACAGTGCAGGGATCAGCCATCCCCAAATCCATCCCAAATCCAGAGCTGCCCCGAGGATGGAGCTGCTGAAGGATGAAACGAACTCTCCATTTCATCTTTTTTTATCCAAATGGAATGAGAAAAGCACAGAGCTGGAGTTGTTTTCTGAATGAGAGAACTGCTCGGGGTCAAGTGAAAGGTCTCATTTTTAGATCAACCCTCTTTGTTTCAAAATCCTTAGTGCAAAATTCATTTCAATTCAGAGGAAAATCAACCCCACAGCCAGGGAGCAATGAGGAATGGTCATGGTAAGAGGCCTTTGCTGCCAAGATTAAAGGTATTTTGGACATCAATACAATTTCACATGGAAAAAAACCCCTCACTTTAATTCAAGCCTTATTTTACAACAGCAGTTGGTGCAAGGAAGGTTTCTAAGCCTCTCTCATTGCAAGCACTGAGCAAGGTGCAGAATAAATAATGTGTGGCCACATTATTGAAGGGTGGGCAAGAAAACACCTGCAGAGAGCATATAAAATAAAGATCTGACCTCAACTGCCTAAATCCAGGCAGGTGAGACCACACCTTGAGTGCTGTGTCCAGTTTTGGGCATCTCATGACAAGGACCCTGAGGGGCTGGAGCGTGTCCAGAGAAGGGAACGGAGCTGGGGAAGGGGCTGGAGCACCAGGAGAGGCTGAGGGAGCTGGGAAAGGGGCTCAGCCTGGAGAAAAGGAGGCTCAGGAGGAATCTTCTGGCTCTGCACAACTCCCTGACAGGAGGGGACAGCCGGGTGGTTGGCCTCTGCTCCCAAGGACCAAGAGACAGGAGAAGGGGAAACAGCCTCAAGCTGTGTCAGGGGAGGTTCAAGTTGGGCATCAGGAGGAATTTCTTCACAGAAAGTGTGGTCAGGCCTTGTCAGGGGCTGCCCAGGGAGGTTTGGAGTCCCCATCCCTGGAGGTGTCCAAGGAAGGCCTGGACGTGGCACTCAATACTCTGGGCTGGGGACAAGGTGGGGATCAGGGGATCAGTCTCAGTTTGGACTCGATGATCCTGGAGGTATTTTCCAACCCTAATGATCCTCTGGTTCTGTGATTTTAAGTCCCCATCCTTGATAGGTCAAATTTCTCACCCTTTTCATCACAGGAACTCCTTTTTTTTTTGCATTTCCCTGCAACCTTTCTTTACCCCAGCCTGAAAATCACTGGGAAATCACAGGCAGAGAGTACACTACAGGGATCTCCTCCATGTGGGCACCCTTGGAGCAGAGGTTGAGTGTTTCAGGTCAGTGACAGACCCCACATAACTTTCCTTGTCCCCAGAAGAAGTTGTTTTATGTCTGCTGTGCTTGCAGTGGGACATCAGGAGCATGCTGCACTGTGTTGTTGCTGTCACGATGACAGAGAGAGAATGGAGTCAATGCATGCAAAACATTGGGAAGAGAGAGCCAAAAGTGAGAAAAACAACAAAGTCATCCCTGAAAAAACAAGACTGAAAGGAAGATGAATGGTATGAGCAGTGAGGACATGGAAAAAGAAAGAGGGAACACCTGGAGAAGGAAGATGGGAAGAGCTTCTGTAAAACTGGCTTTTCACTCTGTTTGGGGTAACAGGGGATTTGTGTGCCCTGCAGGGACTGCAGAAACCATTTCCCAGCTTTCACCCAAGGACTGCCAGGTTTTTTCCCTCCACCTCCAGCCCTTGGGTGCTCCAGAAGCCTCTTCCCCATAGCCAGGCAAACCAGAGGCAGCCTTCTCACAGCCAAGCACTCCACAGTTCCTTTCTCCATTCAAGATCTGCAGCACCCCAAAACCTCCAGGGCTCCTCAGCCCCATCAGCCCTGCTCACTGGCACACCTCTGAGCAGCTCTGCTTTGCATTCCCACCTGGCTGCACATCTCATGCTCCTCTCCTCTCCCTCTCCTCTCCCTCTCCTCTCCCTCTCCTCTCCTCTCCTCTCCTCTCCTCTCCTCTCCCACACTGGGTTACACCACAGCTTCCCATGATGGGTGTTGGAGAAGGGCTGGAAAGCTGCTGGGTCTTCAGCACTTCCCAAAATCCCACTCCAGGCTGCCGATGGGAGCTGGTGCAGCTCCACACTGTGCAGCACGTGAGGAATGTACTCGGCCTGGAGAGGGATGGATTTAGATTTGCTTTCTCTCTTAGTTCCACTTGAGGATGGTGGGTCCCATCCCTGCCATTCCCAGCTCTCTGGTGACCAAAAGCACACAAGATACCACAATCCCACTCTTCTGGAATGAGAGCCAGAGCTCTGAACCCTTTCCAAAGGAGACTTACAAAATATCCGTGGTTCATGAGATGAATTCCCTTCTGCTTATTATTCAGCTCAGCTATGGTTAAACCAATTTAGGCTACACAACATAAGAGTTATTAAAAAATATCTGCGCCTGTCAACTTTTCATTACATTACTGCTCGACATTCACCTTGTACAAAATAAAAAAAAAAATAAGGAGAGGAAAAAAAAAAAACCTAAAAAACTGAGGAGACTTTAAAATTAAACTATGTAAGTGTAAACCAGGCACGGAAAAGGAAGAAATTAAAACACTATCACTGGAACACAGCTTGCACCTCTCCCCTCTCAAACCTCAGCCAGCCCTCGGAGCCCAAGGGCATCCAACAGCAATGCGAGGAGCCAGAGCCCTGCCGCGTTGCTGTGCTTGCCTCTCACACAGATCTCACTGCTGAGGCCCTTTGTGCCCTCCTGGAGGGGATCACATCCTCAGGGAGAGGCGGCACTGGGCACAACTGGTGCCCTCCACACCCCAGGAGGAGCTTCCCTCCCCCTCTCCTCATCCCAGGCAGCAGAGGAGGAGGGAAGCACTGCCCCGCTGTGCCCCAAAGGGATCTTTTTCCTTCCGAGGCGAGCGAGCACAACACTAAATTGCTGTTCTTTATGTCTCACCCGATGTTTATGGTCTCGCAGAGCACTGCACTAAAGCTGCCCCTCTCCAGCTGCTGGGCAGGGCTGGGCCATCCCGCTCTGCATCCCTGCTGGAATTGTCCATCCTCTTGCATGGACAACTGTCTGCAGCTTCCTCCGGAGGAACAGCCCAGGGGCAGCTCCAATCTCGGCTCTCTGGGACCAAGGACAGCACCCAGGGAACGGCTTGAGCAGTTTAGGTTGGATATTGGGAAAGGTTCTTCCCCAGAGGGTGCTGGGCACGGCCCCGAGGCTGCCAGAGCTCCAGGAGAGTTTGGACAATGCTCTCAGGGATGCACAGGGTGGGATTGTTGGGGTGTCTGTGCAGGGACAAGGGTTGGACTGGATGATCCTGTGGGTCTGATGTAGCTCAGGAGATCCCATGAGGGTGTGATCACTCAGGCAAGGCCAGCCCAGGGCTTGGGGATGGGAGGAGGGGGAGCTCACACAAAGGTGCCTCTGATGCACCGAAGCTTAAGAGAAGGAAGACTTGGAGTGCATCCACAGCTCTTCCCAAGCCTGCTCAGTGTCTCCAGGGAGCTCATCCTCGCAGTCCTGGGAGCAGCAGGAGTGCCAACAATGCCAGCAAAGCAGAAGGTGGCAAGTGGTTCTCCAGGAGAGAAGGACCAAGCCAGCCCAGCACAGAGCCCTGAGCACTGCCCTTCCCTTCCCCTGGCCAGAAGCCACAGGACCCTGAAAGCAAAGCCTTGCCCTGTTCTGCTCAAAGGTTATTTATCTGCATTTGATGCCAGATGAAATCCAAGTTTAGCCCCTCTAAATGTCAATTTGCAGGAAAGGGGACTCAGTTTGCTCGCTGTCACCTCAGAAGGCAAATGAAGGAGGAGAGAACTGCATATTTTGGTTATTGGTTGTTCCACTCCAGCGGAACTCCACAATTGGGCGAGAGCAGGAGGCGCCTGCTCGGAGCAAGCCCACGGCTGTGAACACACCGACAGGATAATCCCCGCGGGGAATTACAGCTTTGCAGGGCAGGGGGAAATCCAAACCTCCTGCTGATGAGAAAGGAGACAGAGCAGAGAAATAAAGACGGAGAACTCCAAGCTTTTCATCAAATCAGATCACTCAGCTGAGCAGAACAATTCCAAGCAGCCCAGCCAGCGAGTTCTTCACAGTGATTGTTTCACCAAAGACCGGGACCAGAGCTTGCTTTAAACAGCACAAAAAGGTTTTCAGGTATTTGATAATGAAGCCACTTACCTGGTGGAGCCTTTCCCCCCTCCTCTAGCTGTGTTCAGGCGGCAGGTTTTTGTTGGCACTGCCTCTTACAGGTGCTCATGGGTTTAAGGAGAGATAAAGCAAAAATAAAGCCTTTGTTTGCAATGAAATTGGCCATCAGAGACCTGATCCTCCAACCCTACTGCCTACAAGCAGCTTTTCCTCGCTTAGCAACTCCTGCTAGAGAAGCACGTGGAAGGGCATGGGGCTGGGAGCCAGGATTGTGCTTTTCCCAACAAGGGATGATGGAGCACAGGCTTCAGCCAGGGCTGGCCTGAAGGCAGCAAACACCCCAGAGGTGGCACTGGGAAAGGTACTGTGTGCTAAATGTGAATTCAGGGCTGCATTCCAAGTATGCATCCAGGATTTTGGATGAAGCAGCACCTACCTGTCCCTCTGCAGGAATCCTGTACCCTCATTTGCAGGACTAAAGCTCCATCAGAGCTCAGAGGGTAGAAACACCCCTGGAGGGTGGGGACAGGCAGGTGCCAGTGGGAATTATGCTAAAATGAGCTGGATTCCACAAGGATGTGGGCATCCCACGTGTGAAATATATCCCAAGGGACATCCACAGGAGCTCATCCTGGGCTTGGGGGTCCTGTGGGCCTCAGCCTCAAAGGGACGAAGGGTCAACAGGAGTTTGAGGTGTCACAGGACTTCCATAATCTTCTCTGGTGGGTTTTTGAGCAGCTTCCTCTGGCCATGATTTGGGTCTTTTGCCTGTCCCTGGAAGAGAGGAGTCACTGTTGCTCTGTTAGCAGGGAGGGTAAGAAAAGGTTTCTGTTTCTCCTCTGGAACAGGGAATGGTGGGTGATCACTCCCCTCTTCACTCCCCAGGAGAGGAACAGATCCCTGGAGCTGCCTCTGCACCCAGGGGACGAAATTCTGGGACTGCAGCATCCCCATCCCCAATAGTCTCTTCCTAAGGGCCTAGCCATAAACCAGAGGGACAATTCCTGTGGAGAATTAGCCCAGTGCTAGAGCACAAACAGCAATTCCTCAAGCACCAAAAGCACCTAAAGACTTAAATGCTGCAAGCAATTGCCAGGAAGCACATTTAATTGGAATAATACTCCCTCTGAGCAGATAACAGGATAAACTTCACAAAATAAGATAATGAATGAGGAAGATTTACAGCCAATATTTTGGTTGGCTGTTTTGTTGCATTTCTACAGTCTGTGTGCTCACAAATGTTAATTTTCTCCTATTCTGTGTGCTCACAACTGTTGATTCCCTTAGGAAAGCAGATCCCAGAGTCTTCCACAGCATCTGATTAGCAGGGAAAGGGCCCTTAATGTCTGTGGTTCCACTCCAAACTGGAAATAAACTGTCCCATTAATAGGAAGCCCTCAGGGAAGGACAAACGAAGATATTTATGGCCTGGAGAGTTCCTGCCTAAAGAACCAAGCCAAAGCTACATTGCAAAGGCACAGATCCACCAGGTTTTCCTCCAAAAAGCAGAACTGGCCTTTGTGAGGATGGAACCAGCCAGAGGTAGGAACAAGTTCTCTCAGATTCATCAGATGAATTTCTTTTAAAAGAATATTGCTAATCTGTATTTTAGAGCAAACCCAACATGATTTCTGGAATATTGCTGTAACCTGCAGTACTTGTCCAGGAACCGTTTCACTCTCATCCATGCTTCAGGGTTTTGAATTTCAAGAAACCCCAAATCCAAAGGCAAAATCAAGAGGTTTCCTCAGCGACACAATGAGGATCCCTATGAAAGAAAGGAGGAACTTTCCCATCTGCAACTCCTCACTCATATCCAGTTGCTCTCATATTTTCCAGCTTTAGCTGCTTAACTTCAGCTTCCCACCTATATCATATATATACATATATTATATATCAAATGTCCCAGTATCCCTCAGGGTAAGAAATGGCTGCCATTCCCTGTTCGCAGGCAGGAAAATAAAGGATAAATCCACTGCCTTGTGGAGGTTCTGGATCTCACCATGTACACAACTACTGCTTCAATCCATCATTTATCTCATCTTGCTGTGAAACTGCTGCTCTTACAGTGCCATAAAGAGACCTCAGCTGACAAAAACCCAAGCACATGGGAAGCTCCAGCTGCCTCCTGCTCCAAGGCAGCTGTGGGAGGGATCACTTTCCAGCCCCACACAACGCCAAACATTAAGTGCTGAGGCTGAAAGGGCTTTCCAAGGCTCTCCCAATAAGAAGCAGGAATTCAGTCGAGGGCCTGAATTCCATGCAAGCACATAGCTATTCCTAAGGAATTGGCACTGAGTACCAAAAGCAACAGGTGTGGAAAAGGAACAGGGGTAATTGTTATATAGGAATTGCTGGAGAATCAACTGGGTGAGAAATGTTTCCTGATCCTTTCATTCAAGGGGAACATTTGTGCATCTGAGTTCTGGCTGCCTTAATCCCTGGTTTGGTTTTCATCAGCTCTTGGACATTTTTCTGGCTTTAGCATTAAATTTTTCTGGCATTGCCATAAATCCCGGGAATTGTGAGGAATCTGTAAGTGCATGTACAGGAGCCACTTGGGACAGTGGAAGGTGTCCCTGCCCACGGCAGGAGGTGGAATGGAAGAGATTTAAGATTTGCTCCAAGCAAAACCATTCCATGATTCTGTGATCCCAGGACCATCAGAAGAGGGATACAAAGAATTCCACTGAAGCTGCCTCGGTGCAAACCACACTAAAACCTTCCCCTGTCCCTCCTTCCCTGCTCAGAATCCAGCTGGGTCCTTCTTACTTACTCTGTGCTTTCTGCTTCCTGCAATCCCAAGCACCCAGAGAAGGCTCCAGAAGCACTCGCTATATTTTATCTCCAATGACCAATAATGACCAAGGTCAAAATCAAGCAGCTGACCCAGATCCAACCTCCCTTGTATCTCCCTGCCTCATTGCCTCCCCATTTCTCTCTAATGTCAGCGGGAAATAGATCTTTTCCTGCCTTGGCCACAGCTGTTAATTTGTGTGTGTGTGTTGTTATTTATTATTTAGCACAGCAAAGCACCTCATGAAGCAGCTCTCATGAAAGGCACTACATAAAAGGAAGCTGCTTCTGAATATTTTAGGAACCCAACGTTCTGCTATTGATATTCTAATTCCATTTGTTTGAGAATCAAGTCAGGCCCCAACAGGTTATTCAACAAATTAATAAATGTTGCGGCTTTTGTCTTCCGGAGGGTTTGTAGCTCCTGGGATTTGCACTTTCATGTTTTTCCTCTGGTAAAGTCTGCTGGGTTTGTTTGTTCAAGAGAGGAGCCCTGATGTTCTCGTGTGATCCCCTGACTCCAACAGCTGGGGCTTGGAAAGCAAACAAACACTGCAGGATACTGAGGGAAATGGGAAAACCAGGGATTGGCCACTCTGCACCTCCCTGTGGTCAATGGGATTTCCCATCCTTCTTCTGATGTTCTTGGGATCACAGAGCCATGGAATGGTTTGGGTTGGATTGGATCTTAATCCCATCCAGTCCCACCCCTGCCATGGGCAGGGACACCTTCCACTATCCCAGGATGCTCCAGGCCCCATCCAACCTGGCTTTGGACACTTCCAGAGATTCAGGGGCAGCCACAGCTTCTCTGGGCACCCTGTGCCAGGGCCTCACTACTCTCACCACAATTCTTTCCCAATATCCCATCTACCCTTGCCCTCTGGCAGTGGGAAGCCATTCCCTGTCACCCCATGTTCCCATCACTGCACTCATGTTCCAGCTTGGGGCCTTACAGAAGTTTCATGTCCCTTGACATCTTGGGAGGAATGTTAGAGCTGTATCCACCAGCTCCAGAGGTGGGATGTGGGAGCCAGGAGATTCCTGCTAGGTAGGCAATATCCCTGGGACAGCCTGTGCCTGCTGTCCTTGGGCACAGGTTATTCCAGAGGAGGATAACCAGAATTAGGCTGTGGATTTGAACCTTGTCTGCGCTGCCTCAGCTCTTCCAGATCTGGAGGAAACCCAGGGTTTCCAAGCTCCTCACTTCCTAGGCCTCCTCCTTGGTGGGAGGTAATGCCCCAAGAGTTCTCCACACTTGCTGTCCCTCATTCCAGCTGCTGGGACATTCCCTATTTTAGGAAGCAAGCTGGGAGCTGTCATCTCCATGGAAATGAGGTGCTGAAAACAGAGGGGCCAGTTCTGTGCAATGAGACCTTGGAAAAGCACCAGGACACACTGCTGATCTCTCCAGCACTCCCACCTCAACCAGAGGGATTTTTCCCAACAAGGGACATGAGATACTGTTTTCAATTAACAAGAGTTCCCTGGCCTCTTTGTGACCTAAAATTTCCCCTGAATGAAAGTACAAAACCTATTTGTTTAACCTGGACATTTCAGCCTCCTCAGAAGAGAAACAAATGTTGTCTCCTCCTTAGTCTGAGCCTTATTCAGACTTTCATCTTGTGCACAGAAAAGGGGAGGGAAAGTGGGAAAGATTCTTCAGGGAATTAACAAAAACCCCTCCATAGTAAGTAAAAAATCTATATACATCTTGATCATCAGTGTGCAGCTATGCAAAAACGGTGCCTTGTCTTTTCTTTTCTCTAGGAAATAGCTCATGGATACCCAATCCTCAACTGGCCCAGCCACAGCATCCATCCTAACAGGAATGCTGAGTTAACCTGGAGAAAAGCAGGAATTAGATCCAGTGAATACACTTTTTCCCAACAAAGACAAAGCCATTTCAGTGGCAAATGGGCAGGAAAGCCACAGAAGTGGTTGCAGTGCAGATCTGCCCTTCCCATGGAGAACCCAAACAGCACCTGTGCATCGATGGGGACGGTGTCAGCTCTAGGATAATGCCAGGAATAATGTCCCCTCACAGGAGATAATCTCAGGAATAATGTCCCCCCACAGGAGATAATGCCAGGAATAATGTTCCCTCAGCTGTACATAAGGAAGTTGCAGCTCCACAGAGAGACTTGGGGGCCACCAGAAAGCACAAGTGTTAAAGTGGAGCTTTCAGCTCCTCAAATTACTGCCTTAATTTATGTGCAGTAAAGTGCACCAGGCAACGTGTTCCACACTTAGATTTTAAAAGGATTTTTCTCTCTTTGCCTCTTGTCCTCTCCTTTAACCTCCCAGTAAATTCCCATTGGCTGCTGCTGCCACGCAAGCCTGAAATTTTAATTCCCTTCCACATCTCCACCACCTCGTTTCTCTGTGGGTGCAGATATTGTGAAATTAGCAAGAAATGGGGAAAATCACATTGGAAAAATTTCACCTTGAGGGTTTTTATCTCCCCACCTATCACAGGAGTAATGGAGCAGACGACAGGAAGATTTTAATGCTGATTTAACATCTATCTGTTTATGCTGCTGCATATATGTATTTATTTGTGTTTCTCCCTGAGCTCGGTACGTCCACAGGAGCCAGGAAATGGAGCTGATTAATAGAGCTCCTTCCTCCAAATGCACAAAGTAAATTCCGCCTAAATGATAATCAGTGAGTTTGATTTTATTCTTCCCTCCAGTATCAAGTGGAGAGAAGTGTTGGAGGGAGTGTTTTGGATAGAGGAATACTGATGGAGCCATCCTTCCACAGTCCATCCTCTTACTTCACATTGCAATTCCTTTCCATCACAAAAGCTGGAGGGCTGCTGGTAATGCTGGTCAGCGGCTTAAATATTTATAACCTCTATAAAAATATATGCTAATTTGAAAATAGTAAACTAAGCTTAGGACATGGCTTGGGGCCAAATTTAAACAAAGTCATCAAAGCAAGAGCTGTGTTTTATACTAAAGCCGTAGGCAGAGCACAACAGGTATAACTGAATTTCTTTGTGTTAAGGACAAGCACTAAACCCAGGGCACTGTTTGCATACCAAGGGCTGCCTGGAGCAGGGAATGAATCCACCCCCGAGGCTGTGCTGCAGCCCTTTCCTAGAATCCCAGGGTGGTTTGGGATGGAAGGACCTGAAACCTCCTCCAGTCCCACCCACCCCCTGCCAGGGCTGGGACAACTTCAACTATCCCAGGTTGCTCCAAGCCCCATTCAACCTGGCCTTGGACACTTCCAGGGATTCAGGGGTGGCCACAGCTTCTCTGGGTGACTGTGCCAGGGTCTCCCCACCCTCACAGCCAAGAATTCATTCCCATATCCCATCCAGCCCTGCTTTCAGTCAGTTTAAAACCATTCCCCCTTGTGCTGTCACTCCAGGCCCTTGTCCACATTCTCTCTCCATCCTTCTTGTCAGAACTTACAAGGACTGGAAGGCCACGATTAGGTCACCCCAGAGCTTCTCTCCTCCAGGCTGAACAATCCCAGCTCTCCCAGCCTTTCCTCCCAGCAGAGCTGCTCCATCCCTCTGCTCATCCTGGTGCCTCCTCTGGACTCTCTCCAGCAGCTCCACGAGCTCCCTGTGCTGGGCCCCAGGGCTGGGGCAGCTCTGCAGGTGGGGTCTCACCTGAGCAGGGCAGAGGGGCAGATCCCAATCCCTTTGCTGCTGCCCACGCTGGGGATCAGCCCAGCACAGGGGCGTTTCTGGGATGGGGCCTATGACTGGGTGGAGGAAGAAGTGAGGGAAGGAAGATGTGTGCTAACCTCACCTAGGGAAAGGATCTATTGTAGATAAGGAACCCCAGGACTTTTTGCTGGAAGAACCTGGAGACCCAAAAAGCTGAGCCTTGTCCATACTCAGTGGCAGGAACGGGGATTTGAGCAGTCGGGGCAGTAGTGGAAGAAGCACCAAGGGTCAAACCCAGAGTGATTTAAACCCTCTGGATCAAACATCAAGGGATTAAACCCCTCTGGGTCAAACACAGAGGGATTAAACCCCTCTGGGTCAAAACCAAAGGATTAAACACAGAGGGATTAAACACCTTCCTCAGCCAACCACTGTGGGACCCCAACCACAAGCATATTAACTGCAAGGCCACCCCAAGATTATTTTGGGACTTTGAGCCAATAAAAAGGGATCCTCCCACAGAAGTCCAGGAGCTTTTGGCCACGTGCATGATTTGGGGCTCTGTGTGCAGTGCTGGGGGGATTTGTCCATCACTGCCCAGGAAGCCCACACCCCACAAACAGCTGGAACTCTGGACTCCCCTTCCTTGCTATTCAAGGATGACTGAGGGGTGAATATCCTCAATGCAGGAGTGCTACTCAGGATGAGAGGCTCCTGGATGCCTTTCCTCTCCCTGCTCCCACAGAAGCTGGTGGGCAGTCCCCGTGCCCTGTCACATTTCCATAACACCAATGACAATCTGAAATGTCCCTTGTACGGGCAGTGTTGTGTTTGCTTTGCTGCCTGCTGCTGTTGAGGTAACAGATGTTTTCATTGAGCTGTTCACAATAACCCCTGGGCCTTTCCCCTGAGTGGTTCCAGTTAATTTAAAATGCAGCAATGTGGATGAGGAGGTTGGATTTTGCCTTCCAATGCACATTAACTTGCATTTGTCAACATTTAATTTCATCTGCCATTGCCTTGCCTGTTCACCTGCCTGGATAGGGCCATTCCCAGCTTTTCACAGCTTGAACTGCACAACTAAATAAATTTCACTAAATAACTGTGGGCAGCTACTATTTATTCCATCTTTTCCTCCCCTCTAATTCTGGATTATATTTTTAAAAGCCTGGCCCAAGCTTTCAGATTCTCTCCTCTTCTACAGCCACACTGAAAATTGGTTGTTCTTTTTTTGTTTAACTCATGGCTGCTTCCTAACCTGTGCTGGTAATTCCTTTATTTAAGGCTGCCCTCTTGTTCCACTGCCTCCTTCTCTACTGGGATCTTATCTTTAGATCCCTCTGAAGTCTCTTCCCATGGATATTCCCTGCGTAGTGTTTTCAGCAAAATCTGTGAAGAGGCAATTAGCAGAAGCCTCTGCCTCCTGTCTATTCCCAGATTAAATTCTCTCACCAATTTCTACTTCCAGTACCTTATACAATCACTTGGTAGGAGCTCTTTTTTCCTCTTTATTCAGTGGGAAAGAAAGGATTTAGAGTGCAAAAGCAACTCCAGACACAGCATTTCCCTTGCCCTCTCTTCTGAGGTTGCCAGAAAACCCACAAAGGGAACAGCCACTGTGTCCAGTTCTGGACCCTCAATTTGGGAAGGATACTGAAGGGCTGGAGTGTGTCCAGGGAAGGGAACGGAGCTGGGGAAGGGGCTGGAGCACCAGGAGAGGCTGAGGGAGCTGGGAAAGGGGCTCAGCCTGGAGAAAAGGAGGCTCAGGGGGACCTTGTGGCTCTGCACAACTCCCTGACAGGAGGGGACAGCCGGGGGGGGTCGGGCTCTGCTCCCAGGGAACAGGGACAGGACAAGGGGAAACAGCCTCCAGCTGCACAAGGGAAGGCTCAGGTTGGGCATCAGGAGGAATTTTTCCACTGTAAGGGTGGTCAGAGCTTTGGAAGGGGCTGCCCAGGGAGGTTTGGAGTCCCCATCCCTGGAGGTGTCCAAGGAACTCCTGGATGTGGCACTCGGTGCCCTGGGCTGGGTGACAAGGTGGGGATCAGTCACAGGTTGGATTTGATCATCTTGGACACCTTTTCCAACCTCAATGATTCTGGGATTCTCTCATATCAGGGTAATTGCTAAGAAAAGGCAGATCCCATGTCTAATCCCCCCCCAGTTTCATGTCCAGCCCCGAGGCTGCAGTTTTGAGGACCAGCAGCTGCGTTGCTCTCTGCCCTCTCTTTGCCAGACACTTGCCAGAGTTCAGCTGCAGCATTCCCACCTCTGGACAGAAACAGCACAGCAGCCAGGGATACACAACTGGAAAGGTACAATTTGCAATTTATCCTCCAAAAGGGAAAGAAGGAGAGACTAGGATAAGACTTTTCAAGGAATGGGAATGGATCAGCTTGCAGGGCTCCACAGAGGGTGGGGCACAGCCAGGGCCTGGCTGAAGACAAAGAAGGAATAGGATGTTTTCCTGCTGAACTCGGCCATCCTCCTCTCCCACCAGCTCTGCCCCACACCAGACTGTTCAGGCACAAACCTCCGAGGATTTCCAGGCACAAACCTTTGAGGATTTTCTGTTCATTTTTAATTTGCATTTCCTTATTTAAATTCGAGGAGGAAGGAAAAAAACCCCAAATCCTGTCTTCCTAGAATCCACCGGGGAAACCTGTCATAACAGCTTTGACCCTTGGGCACAACTATGAATTCTGAGTAACCTTTTATTTCTCTTTAAAAATCAAATGCAAGCTCTGGGAGGCAAGGAACAACAGTGTTCCCTGCAAATTCCATATCCTTGTCAGAAACTCTTTATAGCAGACTCAGGATTTGCACCCTCTCTGGCCAGAGGAAAATACTGCTCCAGCCCCGCTCCTTCCAAACCCCCAGGCTGTCTGTAAAATCACTAACATGGAAATAGAGAAGAAACTCAATATTTTGGCAGTTGGAAAATGTCTTCCTCCAACAACAGGAAGGCATTTCCCTGTTGATTCTTGTGTTGTCATAAAAGCAGCAACACCCCCTTGACAAGTTTTGTTTTATCTCTGCAGAACCTCATGAATCTGCTTCCAAATCCTCCTTTCCAAAAGTGTGAGCACCAAGAAATTCTCTTTTGAGTCTGGATAGTCAAGGCCACTGCTATTCCTCAGCTCCATTGCCCTCCTCTTCCTCCTCCTTTTGTGAATTGGGGAGGAGGAGCACAGCAAAAAAATTGCTGTTGATTATTGCTATTATTGGGAGCTTAAGGACCCTGGGGATTATGACCTACATACATTTACTACCCACATCCAAACAGCTTCCATGCTGACTGCAGCAAACTGCAGAGACCAGGAGGATCTGGAGGAGGGAAGAGGAAGGAAGCCATCATCCCCTTGCATCTCACACTCATGGACACCAAGCTGTTAGAAAAGAACCAAAGCAAAAATGCACCAAAATGTCCCCAGGGGACCCTCAGCACTTTCCAGTTTCCCAGCTTCTGGAGGTCTGGCAAGATCTTCAGCCAGAACTGTCCCAGAATTTTTATGAGACCCTGTCCAAGCTCTGTAAAATGATGCCAGGGGAGAATGGTGTTTCCACAAGGAGGTTTAGCTGACCATGGAGAGGAAGGCAAAGGAGGTGGAGTGGGATGGAATCTGCAGGGTCCTGGCTGTCTGTCTCAAGGATCACAGGCTCATCCAGCTTTCTCAAGGTCCCCAGGAGTTTCTGAAATCTTGTTCATGGATTTAAGCCACAAATGTGTCTGAGACCACAGAGGTGGACACAAGATTCACCTCTGGGTGCGTGAAGGGAGCTTTGCACTTGAGTTGGTTCATAACTGGGAAAACACAAGTTTATCTCCTGTTCCCACTCTCTGTTACGATTCCAACCCTCTCCATGGATCAGCTGCCTTCTCAAGCCTAGACACAAACTCCCAAACCCTGCTGAAGTACCTGCAAAGCAAGCAGAGAGTGACTGCTGCCCTCATTAGGAAGGACAAAGCCTTCTCAGCAGTGGATTAAAAAAGCAGCTCACGCTGGGGTTTGCAGGGTAGGACACAGGCTCATTCCAATGCTAACCAGATTATTGAGCTTGCTAAAGGCTATCTCTGAAGGGATAGTTGGAATTAGTTGACAGTGATTTAATTTGTGCTGCAGATTGCTAATTAAGCCTGTGAAGAGGACAAAAAAATTAATCCATTTAGTTAAGGAGATACAATGAGAGATGTGGCAGTACTGGAGTCATTCACAGCCAGAAGTAAGTGTGGAAAGATTTGCTCCACCTCACCTTTGAGGACTGAGCGTGCGTGAGCACGGAGGTCTGGCCACCCCCACCCATCCCAATTTCCCTGGATTGCAGGATATCGTGGAATCATGGAAACATTAAGTTTGGAAAAGACCTCTAAGATCAGCCCAGCACCACCACTAAACCCATTGCCACATCCACACATTCTCCACCATTTCCAGGGATGGTGGCTCCATCACTGCTTGCTTCCCAGGCTTGACAATGCTCTCCATGAAGAAATTTTCCCTAACATCCAAACTAAACCACCCCTGGCACAGCTTGAGGCCATTTCCTCTTGTCCTGTCCTTTGTTCCTGGGAGCAGAGCCCGACCCCACCTGCTTCCACCCTGGTGGATCCATGTGAGGCTTTGACCGCCAACTCCAGGGCTTGATCCAAGAGGAAAATCTCTCCAGGGAAGCAGAGATAATTAAAAAGCATAAAAAGCACCCAGGGATGTCCTCTGGGAATGCTCCCAGAGACAGCACAGCCTCCACATTAATCCTGTTTAATCCACCTCTCCCAGGATTCCCAGGGATTCCCAAACCACTGCAGCCCATCTTGATTTTCAAAGCCAAGCGATAGGAAGTCAGCTCACACCTCAGTGAGTTGCTCCAACATTCAATTAACCTGTTAACCCCAAAATCACTCCAGGCACTGGAAGTCATTTTACAAAAAAATGCCCAGATATCTTCAAAGAGGAAATTAAAAAAAAATTATTTTGAAAGAAGAATTCAACTAACAAAAAAAAAAAAAAAAAAAAAAAAAAAAAAAAAAAAAAAAAAAAAAAAAAAAAAAAAAAAAAAAAAAAACACCAAAAGAACTCCACAAAAAACACAGAGTGTTTTTCAAAGCTCTTAAAAAAATTTAACGAACGATTAAATCAGAAAGACATCTTGGTTTTTCTTCTATCTGAAATTTTCAAGGAGAATGTTCCTTTTTCTCCCTCAATATGCACCAGATTTCCAGGGAAGCTGCTTCACAGCAGGCCACATTTGTATCACAGTTTGGAGGAGCACCAGGACATCTGAAGTTTGATGTATGGCTGGCTGAAAGTTGGGAAGGGCTGTTTGAGGGTGACCCACTTGCTGCTGGCAACTCCCCTGATCTCACTCGGCCCTGTCCCTTCTTCTCCCGCCCTGCCCAGATTTTATCCTTTCATCTGTTTGCGTTTGAGCTGACTGAGGGCAAATCCCAATCCAAGGAGCCCCCACCCCACTGGAATCGAGCCCCAGGGCTGAGCTGGGCCATTGCACCAGTGGATCCCAGTATCCACAGCTCACAGCAGCAGATGGAAATTGGATCCTGCTCCCTTCAGTGCACCCTGGGGATATCCATCCTCAGCTAATTATGGAATGGTTTGAGTTGGAAGGGACCTTAAAGCCCATCCAGTCCCACTCTCTGCCATGGGCAGGGACACCTTCCACTATCCCGGGTTGCTCCAAGTCCCATCCAGCCTGGCCTTGGACACTTCCAGGGATCCAGGGGCAGCCACAGCTGCTCTGGGCAACCTGTGCCAGGGCCTCACCGCCCTCACAGTGAAGAATTCCACAGAATCACAGAATGTTCTGGCTTGGAAGGGACCCACAAGGTCATCAAGTCCAACTCTCAAGTGAATGACCCAGCCAGGGACCGAAGCCACAACTTCGGTGTTTATGGCACCAGGCTCTGACCAGCTGAGGCGATTCTCCCTCAGAGCCAACCTAAATCCATCCTCCTGCACATTAAGGCCATTCCCCCTGTCCTGTCACTCCAGGCCCTTATGAAAAGTCCCTCTCCTGCTCTCTCACGAGCCCCCTTTAGGTAATGGAGGCTTTCCCAAAGCCTTCTCTTCTCCAGGCTGAAGGAATCCCAAGAGAAAAAGGATGGATTGCTCCTCAGTGCTCCAAGTTTCCAGGAGACCCCCTCAGCCACCACTTCCTTCACCCACAGCACAACCCAAAATCTCCTTCAGGAGAAGCTGCAGATTTCTGGGCAGTGAAAACCACCACCCCCAGCTACATCCCAGCTCAGGACAGAGACCACCAAGTTTATCCCCTCATTCCCAGCATCAGGCACACGGCTGGAAGCTCCTTGGGAATGCCTGATGTCACTTGTCACACAAACCCAGCCACCCCAACAACCACCCCAAGAGCAGGGTTTGTCCCTGCGAGTGAGAACGGGGCAGCTGCAATGCTTGTCAGGAAGCAATGATTCAACTCCATCCTGCCCTCCAAGATGGAAAACGCAGCAGAGGGTTTTACTGGAACAATTCTTACTAGGCCTCAGCCAGCATGGCTCTCTGCCTTCCTCTGGCAGGGATTTTGGGAGCACAAACATCAGTCTCGGCAGCTGGGCCTTCCAAAACCCACCATCCCCATCCCCTGGTTTCAGCTCTGCAGCTGCATGAGTCTGTGCAATCCACAAATCACCCAGGGGCACTCATAGGGCAGTGAAAGCACCAAAGAATCCCTTCAAAGCCCAGTGAATCCCCATATTCCAAAGAATCCCTTCAGAGCCCAGTGAATCCCCATATTCCAAAGAATCCCTTCAAAGCCCAGTGAATCCCCATATTCCAAGATCCAGGAATGCTGAAACGCTTTTCCTCCCTTCCTTCTCAAGGTGGTGTGGATCCTGTTTTTTGTAAGTTGGAATTGGGCCTGTAAGCCAAAACTCAGAATTAAACACAGGATTTGATGTGAGACCTTAGAAAAGGCTTCCAGACTTAAGTGCTAGAAGGGAGAATATGGATTTATAGTTTAAAGCAGAGACACAATAAGCTAAGGAAAGTTTAGAGTTTTATAGTTAAAGATACAGAAAAAATAAAAGTAGATACAGAGGTAAACAAGGAGTTTAGAATGCAGTACTGTAGGTTTGTGTGTCATAACATGATTAGCTAAGAAAGCTTACACTGTAGCATGATGAGATGAAATATTTAAAGATTTAGTCAAAAACATAAATATCCTTGTTGGAAGTGTTTTATTAGTCAATAACTCCTTAAAAGGTCTTGTAACTAAGAGTCTTGTGAACCTTGCTGTAATGATGTGAGCTGAACTCAGCCTTCCTGCCCATGAAGAAGATAAAAAACCAGATCATCGAAAACAACTCAGAGGTCCCATCTCAAATTCCTTCCAAAGTTCCCCACAAGTGAATTATCACACTTGTAGCCTTGAAACCAACAAAAAGTAAACTTAATGTAGGGTATGACAGCATCTCTGCCAAAGAAAACATTCCTGGCTGGAGGAACTGCTCTGTCCTTCCCCAAGAAGGACATGGAGCGTCCGATGGAGGCATCCAGGTGAGCACAAACCAAAGGCAGCAAACAGCACTGGCCACGTGTCCTACACCCTACAGATCTCACAGTCTGGAGAGGTCATTCCTAGAGGCATCATACCAAGGGATTACTTGTGAGTCCTGCTTGGATTCTGTGCCACTTCATCCATCCCCAGCAGTTCCTACAGCTGGAGCAGCTCCGCTCATTTATTCACCCTGGGAAGGTTCAGCCCTCCAAGGGAAAAGAACTTCTTTTTTTCCACATCTCTTTGAAAGCTTCACCAGGGAAGTTGCAGCACCTTTGAAGCTGTTCTGAGTCCAGGAAGGTGCCAGGCTGTTCCTGAGTGATAGCATGGCAGCACTGCTCTGGGAAGAGGGACAGGGAGCTTGAAAGCAGCTCCAAAGGAGTTAAAGCCCAGCACTTGTCTGTGGGAATCCTGCACCACACAAGGCCCCAGAGATACAAGAGGATTGTCTGGATAAAAGTTGATTAGTCCACATTACAGGGATTAGCATTCCCTTTGAACTTTTAACAACTTTGTTATGTCTTTTACTTGCCTTTTTATGTAAAAAAATAAATAAAAAGGTGGAGGGGGTTTTAAGCCGATTTTTTTTTTTTCTTTTAAAGGAAATGATTAATTCTCCCTATTACCAACAGATAAAGCCCTGGCCACACTTGAAAGGGGGAGTCAATAACATGGGGAGGTTGGAAGAACCACAAATCCTATTGGACATGCTCTGGCTGGCTTTAGATGTTTCCTTTGTAGCAGGAGCAGGCTGCATTCCCCAGCAGCTCTGCAGCACACGCCGGGATGGCACGGGAGGGGCTGGAATGGCAGGGGCCAGCAGGGAGGACAGGAGGCCAATCCCATTTAGATGGCTCCTGGAAAGCCAAGGAAACACCAGCTGGAAGTGGTCAAACAAGGTCAGGGCAGAGCTGCTCCCTGGGGAGGGTCTGTCTGGACTCCAGCAAGGAAGAGGGAGCAGCAAACCAGGAATAAAATTCACACTTGGAACTGGACAGGATCAAGGGAGAGCTGTAGGATGAAGATGGAGATAAGGTGGAGTGTGAACATTACCCTGGGCCCACAGCAGCCAAGGAATGGTCCTTTATGGAGCTCTGGTGGGGGAGAATCCCTGTGCCTCCCTCCCTTGCTTCTCAGATCACTCCAGCCTGGGATTGACCCCTGTCCTATCACTGTGTCCAGTATTTGCTGCAACTGCAAATGCCTTGAGAAGGGTAATAGGAAATGAGAGTCCTGGAGGAGGGAGAGGAGGAGCAGAAGCAAACACAGAGAGATCTCCCACTGCCCCCCTCCAAGATCCATTAACAGGTTAATTAATTCCACTGGGAAATGTGTTGTTCCCCTCTCTCAGATGCAGCTCCACTGGAATCAGGACAATCACCTTGACCCCAGGACTGCTGTCAGGGGACTTTCCCCTGCCTAGGGCTGAGGGTCCCTTTTATCTGAACAGCTTTAACAACACATGGCTTGAATCGTGTTCCACTGGGTAGCAAATGCAGCTTTTTCCCTGCTCTGACACAGTATTCACCAGGAACTGGGCTGGAATCATAAAACCCATCCCACCTGGGCCTCAAGCTCTGTGGGAACACAAGCTGCCAGCCCTGAAAATCCTCATGCAGCACCACACAGCCCCAGCAGGAATTCCTGCTTGTTATCCAGGACCACGCTTGCCTCCTAACAGGATCACCAGGGCTGGGAATGACCCAGACCTGCTCACCTGTGTGCCAAAGCCCCTTCCTGCTCCTGCATTAATGATATTTAGTGGCCAGGTTCTGACACAGCACATCTGGGGGATGTTTTAACCAGCTCAGGAAACACAGGCAGCTGCAATAATCAACTGCTCGACAACACAGTTCAATTGACTGATGACTAACACGCTGCCATTTTAGCTCCAGATAAGCAGGAGAACCACGTTTTCCAGCTTTAAACACACTACCAGCACAAAGAAATCCATAGAATTTCAAATGCCAAAGCCCTTTCAAAGCGGCAGCCAATATTAGTTAGGAGAAAATGGGAATATCAGGCAGAAAAAGACTCTGCTGCCTTGAAATCAGGACAATTAATAATACATGCAGCAACCCCTCAAACCACCTTTTTCTTCCCTCCTACTGCAGGCAGAGAAAATGAACTGAATTGGAAATTCTGTCAGGAAAAGTACATCCTCAAAAACGGAAAGACAAAGGCACAGTGAGAAAATGAGCTGTGTCAGGCTCGCTTACAACAGCAGCAGCACAAGTGGCACAGAATTCCCTTCAGGAGACAAAGCAGCCTCGGGCTCTCAGCACCTCAGCAAGGCCTGCAGGCTGAGCAGGAACAGCCCCGAGCTCCAGAGGCAGCTCCTGAAAGAATATGAGATAAAAACCCATAATCTTAGAGTTCAGTTCAACAAGGGAGGAAAAATCCTCTCCCCACCCCACCTGCAGAGCTGCCCCAGCCCTGGGGCCCAGCACAGGGAGCTCGTGGAGCTGCTGGAGAGAGTCCAGAGGAGGCACCAGGATGAGCAGAGGGATGGAGCAGCTCTGCTGGGAGGAAAGGCTGGGAGAGCTGGGATTGTTCAGCCTGGAGGAGAGAAGCTCTGGGGTGAGCTCAGTGTGGCCTTGCAGGGCCTGAAGGAGCCAACAAGAGACATGGAGAGAGAACGTGGACAAGGGCCTGGAGTGACAGGCTGAGGGGGAATGGCTTTAAGATGAAGGAGGGTAGATTTAGATGGGATATTGGGGAGGAAATTCTTCCCTATGAGGGTGGTGAGGGCCTGGCACAGGGTGCCCAGAGAAGCTGTGGGTGCCCCTGGATCCATGGAAGTGTCCAAGGCCAGGGTGGATGGGGCTTGGAGCATCCTGGGATAGTGGAAGGTGTCCTTGCCCATGGCAGGGGAGGAACTGGGTGTATTTTAAGGTCCCTTTCAACCCAAACCATCCCATGACTCAGTTCTTGCCTTGTCAGACAGCCCTTTGTCCCTGTCTCCAGAGAACACAGGATTCCCAGGACTGTGCCCAGCTTGCATGGCACCCACACCCCTCAAACCAACCAAGGAGACCCCAGCACAGTGCCAGCTGCCCCTCAGCCTCCTCCTGCCTGAGGGAAAGCAGCTGCTGTACCCACTGTTGATCCAGCTGGATGTGGACTTCTCAACCAAGGCAAGTGACCCTTGTGCCCTCCCAGCCCCAGGAACTGTCCCAGGAGGCAGACAGGGAATGCAGGAGTCCTGGAGGTTCACATGTGCAGAGAAGCTTAAAATTATTAATGGGCTCCTTGCTCTGATTATTAAAGGCTCTCTGTGCTGGAATACAGGATGCAGCCCCGGAGATCAAAGCCTCCTGCACACGCATAATCAGGGAGAACTGCTGCCCCAGAGCACGGAGGAGAGCACGGATGTGACAGGAGCTGCCGAAGAACAGAGGGTTGGAGGGAGCTGTCCCGGGTCAGGGAGAGCTGTGCTGGTGCTCTGCACTCAGCATGTGCAGCCTTTCAGGGACTGCCTTTGTTCCAGTGATGATGTGGGAACGCCACGGCTCTTTGTTCTGGATCAGCACTGGCAGTCTCAGGAGTGACAGATCATCCCTTCATGACTGCAGGAGATGCAAAACTGCTCAGGATCCTGACTTAATTAGCGCTGTGTTCTATCCCACAAAGTGAACATCAAAGGTCTGAAATGTAAGGGATGGCTGGGAAATAGCAGGAACTGCAGGAGAACAGCACTCTGCTGAGCTCTTCCATAATCCTGGCATCTACTGGAGAGCAGCAGCAGCCTCAGGCTCAGCAAGAGAAAGGTGGCTTTCAGTTCAGAGCCCTGCCTGCCTGTCCTGGAGCCTCCTTTCAGTGGAGACTCTGCAGGGACAAGCACAGTTTACTCCTTTAGACGTTAAAATAATACAGAATGTTTTGGGTTTGCAGACACTCTACAAGCCTACAGAATAATTCCCCTGGTTCCTTCTAATTCTGTTTCTTTTCAGCAGCAACATCAGTGCAGCCAGATTGCCAGGTTTTGGGATGTTGAAACTGCAGTCAGGTAAGGGGAGAAAATACCCTGCTTGTTTTCTCCCAACTTTGTGAGCAGAAACTGATTCAGTGGAACCCAGCATTGATGAGGGGGGCTGAATCTCAGGGGAGGTTTAGGTTGGATATCAGGGAAAGGTTCTTCCCCCAGAGGGTGCTGGCACTGCCCAGGCTCTCCAGGGAATGGGCACTGCCCCGAGGCTGCCAGAGCTCCAGGAGCATTTGGACAATGCTGCCAGGGATGCACAGGGTGGGATTGTTGGGGTGTCTGTGCAGGGCCAGGAGCTGGATTGATGATCCCTTCCAACTCAGCGTATTCCATGATTCTATGACTCATATGACACCTTCCACTATCCCAGGTTGCTCCAAACCCTGTCCAGCCTGGTCTTGGACACTTCCAGGGATACAGGAGCAGCCACAGCTTCTCTGGGCAACCTGTAACAGGGCTTCACCCCCTCAGAGGGAAGAATTTCTTCCCAATATCCCATCTAACCCTGCCCTCTGCCTGATCCAAGCCACTTTTCCTTGTCCTGGTACTCCAGCCCTGATGATCAGTCCCTCTCTGGCTCCCTGNCCCTCTGCCTGATCCAAGCCACTTTTCCTTGTCCTGGTACTCCAGCTCCTGATGATCAGTCCCTCTCTGGCCCCTTCAGATGCTGCTCTGAGCCGTCAAAGCAGGGACTGGGGAGAGCAGAACAAAGCCCTGGAGGGGAATTGCAGCTTTGTAAGCTAGAAGGGGAAAGAAAAGCCTATCAAACCCAGCTTGTAAGATTAAATGAGGTAAAATATGCTGTGGGCCTTTGTTGTTTTAAAATCCCTTTCCCTCTGCTGTATTGTTTCACCTAATGAAGAAACATGATTTCATTTCAAGCAGGCTGTTACTCCCCACCACTTACCTGGGCTCCCACGGGGCAGCCTGGCTTCCAGGGACACAGGGAAATCTGTGGCCCACGCTCTGGTCTCTGGGAAAGGTCTGGAGAGGGAAAACTCAGTCCAGAACAGGCTGCAAAGGAGCCACTACTTTAGTCCAAGGCAATACCCAAGTATTGAGACCTAAGGGATGAGCTTGGAGGGTCAGAGCTAAACTGCCTTCAGCAGGTCCCAGAGCTCCTGAGCTCTGGAAAAGCCTGATCCTTATTTTCCCCTGGACACCTGTGCAGTTGTTAAACCCTGCATACAGCAATGCAGAGCTGTTCACAGTCATCATTCCTTACAATCATGGAATATCCCAGCTAGAAGGGACCCACAGGGATCATCCAGTTCAGCTCCTGACCCTGCCCAAGACATCCCAACAATCCCACCCTGTGCATTCATAGGAGTGTTTTCCCAATGCTCCTGGAGCTCTGGCAGCCTCAGGGTGTCATTATCTTACTGTAAAACTTCCACACCTCCTCAGTGATTGCTCAGGGGCAGCTCCTCACAGCACAGCCAACAGCCTCCTGCTCTAACTAACTTCTTGGCTACCCAACCCACTCTTTTATAATACCCATCCTAATAGTACATAGCTGTGGCCATTAAGGGGAAGCCTGTTCCTAATTCTTGGTAATTAGTGCAGCTGCAACTCCTTAGGGGTGAGATTGCCTTCAGCACTATCTCTATTCTCCTACATTCCATCCCCCCACATCGGGCAGTGTCCATTCCCTGGGGAGACTGAGCAGTGCCCCAGCAGCCTCTGGGGGAAGAACCTTTCCTGATATCCAGCCTAAACCTCCCCTGGCACAGCTCCAGGGTTCTGTCATCACTGGGCATCACTGAGTCACAGAGAGCAAAGATTGGAGCTGCTCCTCAAGAGGGAACTGCTGACCCCAGTGAGGTCTCAATGATGGGGTTTTGTGGTGTCTGTGCAGGGTCAGGAGTTGCACTTGATGATCTTTGTGGCTCCCTTCCAACTCTGGATATTCCATGGTTCTGTGATTCCACCCTTGGGATGGCAAAGTCTGATCTACCTTCCCACCTCCCTTCCTCACCCCACAGCCCACCTGGGTAGGTGTCAAGAGCTGAGATGTGCTTCACCTTCTCCCTAAAGCAATGCCCCACAGCAAATACAGCATCTTCAGGGAGCCTAAGGTGCTGCTCCTGCTGGAGTCTCACAGCCAAGCCCTTTGTGGGGGCTGCCCACAGGGAATCCACACCCACAGGGAAACACATGGAAAATCCCCTCTGTGCCAAACTCAGGCAAAGCCACACAAGGCAGCACCGTCTCCCCAAGCCAAGGAGCACAGCCCAGCTCCATGAATGGATTATTTGTGCTGCCTTGAAGAAGTGCTGGCTGATCCAGCAGTGGCCAGAGGCTCATGCATAATGCACTTCCAGCAGCTCGTGGCAATAATGGATCGCTGACATCGGAGCCGCTCGAGCGCGGCGCGGGGCACGCGGGATCACAGATGGAATTTCTCTATTGTTCCACGGCTGCTGCTGGCTTGTGTTTCCCTCGCTCAAGGTTAAATCATTTCTGTTTGGAGCAATCACTGCACTCTGCATTACATGCCAGGAAAATTAATGGGCCCCCCTGGGCCAGCAAACTTCACCCGCCTCTCCTGAGGCTTCCCTCAGTTCCTCTTCTCTTCCTCCCTCTGTTCCTCCTCTGGGTGATTCCTACAACCTGTGCCTCTCATTAATGTGGGAACGGCCTGGGAATCAAACCAGGTGTTTGGCCCATTAACTACTGGGTAGCAAAGCCTGGTAAGAGTGGGAATTGCTATCTCTCTCGGGAAGCACTTCCCAGCAGAAGGAAGATTCCTGTCCTGGGGATGGTGACAGGCTGTAGCTTTCCTAATGCAGAGTTCCAGTGGCCCATCAGAAAGGAGGCAATTGCTGTCCTTGTCAGACTTATCTGCTGATGGAGGGATGGGATGTGCCCTGGTCTCAGCACCAGAGACAAATCCCAGCTTCACATTCGATGGTTGTTGGTTGTTATTTGCTTTCAGGAGCTGCGTGCCTCTCCCCACTGCCTTTGATCTTGGAACAGGCTTTTATCTTCCTACTGAAGGCTTCAACCACTGCCTCTGTCTCCCCTCAGCTTCATTTACTGTCCCCACCACTACACAACACATCAGCTGGATGTTGTTCTCCCTCAAGGCTGGGTACCAATTCCAGACATCCGGCTCCAGGTAAAAAACAACCAGGACCATGAGGGGATCTGGAAGTACATCAGCTCCAGTTGAGGGGCACAAGGCATGAGAAGCATTTGGTGGAGCAGACTGGATCAGCAGACAACCAAAACTGGGTGTATATTCACCTTAAACCTGAAACTGAGCCCAAATCCCCCTCAGCTCAGTGGCAGAAATTCCTTCTCTCCCACGTGGCTCAAGGAGAAACTGCAGGTGTTTCTCTCCCCAGAGAGAAAACAAAGATCAGCGTGTCAAAGCCTGGCTTAGGGGTTCCTGGACTAACAGGGCAAGCACAGCAAGACCTTTGGCCGTGGTAGGAGGAGAGGAGGCTGCAGCAGCATCCACAGAGTCACCCAGAGCCTGTTCCTGTGCAGCTGCACCATTCCCACCTCATCCCCCCCTGCTCCCTGCTCTGCTCCACTGGGGGCTGAAATGATGTGGGGCTCTTCAGAGGGTGAAGCTCTGCCCTCCCTGCTCTAACAGAGCCCTCTCCTCCATGAACTCCGGGGTCAGCTTTGCTGTCCCAGCAGGATCAGCAGCTCCCAAAGCTCTGAACATGCTCAGCCACTGGAGAAAGCAGGGAAGAGCTGCAGAGCCTAGCTCTGGAAGAATTCCCTCTGGATAGAGCAGAACAAGAAAGCACTCTCAGTTCTCTGGATTTCTGTTACTGGTAGGAAAGCTTGAGAACAGCCAGGATGATGTTTTTTTTCATTGCTTTTAATTAAGCCGAGATTTTACTTAGAAAAATCCTTTCCAAGATTAGTTTTGAAACTGATTTGAAAACATCTTCCTTTCCACTGTGATCCTCAGCCATTTTTCCAAGGCTGTCAGAGCTCAAGGAACATTTGGACAATGCTCTCAGGCATTGAGAGATTGTTGGGGTGTTCTGTGCAGGGCCAGGAGCTGGACTTCATGATGGGTCCCTTCCAGCTCAGCATATTCTGTGATTCTATGATCCATAATACCAATGGGAAAAATATTATTTAGATTGATCTGAAGTCATTCCATAAGCTTTTTAATGGGGACAAATAACCAAAGATAGAAATGACTCAGTGATTTGCACAGCCCTTTTATGTGTGAGCTACGCCTGAAGTCTCCTTCTCCCCAGCTTGAAAAGAGTTATGAAATGGTTCTCAGCAAAGTTGCTGCATCCAGAAGATCCCAAAAAGCTCTGCCCCAGCTCCCCTACCTGAGCTTACGTGAAGGGACTGCATTTTGAATCCCTGCCAGCCTTTGGGTGTCCATCAGCCCTGCAGGGTTGGGATGCTGTGAGCAGAGGGCCCTCAGAATTCTGAAGGGCTGGAGGAACATGGAGATGACCCAGGAATGTCACAGGGGCCTGCAGGGAGCCCAGCTCAGCCCCACAGTGCTCCTGCAGCCATGGAAGGACCTTGGGACCAAACCACCCCCACAACCCATCCTTTGGGATGCAGCATGGAAACATCAGAGAGGGGAGCTCCTCTTTCTCCCTGAACCCAAACAAGCCCAATGGAGAAGATTTGGGGCATACATCCCTGTGACTTTTCCCTCTAGCTCACCAACCCCTCCTTCCTCTGATTTCAACCCATTTGTTCCAACTTCTGTGACACAGGGGGTTGGAACTGGAAGATCTTTAAGGTCCCTTCCAATCCAAACCATCTATAATTCCTGGGAAATCAAGACTTTCATGAGCTCAAAAATGGCAAGGAACAGCCAGACAGCATCAAGTCAGACTTGAAGAGAGAGCATGGATATAAACCTTGGTACCTGGGGCAAATTCCTGCAAATTTCCAAGGGCTGGGATGGGAAAGACAAACCTTCTGCACAATGAGGGGGAAACAGGAGTGAACCTTTTCTAGTGTCAAAGCAAGACAAAAATAAATATGGTGTCAAAGCCTAAAAGCAGCAGCACAATAAAGCCAGCAATAACTCCTGCTCAGTGACACCAGGCAGCCAAGCTCCGCTGGGATAAATGACAGAGAACTTCCTCTGATAAACTAATAAAAGAGATTTCTAGGAGTAATCATTGATTTGACAGGAAGTCAAACAAATCTATCCATCACTGCTGACATGTGTCTACAACCTTCCAAACAAAGCGGCGTCGGGAGGAAAGCTGGAGCCAGCTGCCCACGCTGTCTCAAATGCCACATAAAGACAGCCAGCAGCAGGCTCCCGGATCGAACACTCCCTGCCACTCACCCCTGGCTCCTCTCTGATCCTTCTGGATCCGCTTCTAAAGCCTCCAGACATCACACAAACCCTGGTTCTCCTCCCACATCCTGCCCCTGCGTGAGGCACTGTCTCCATCTCCACCAGAGATAAGGAGAACAAGGCCTGGAGAGGTTCCATCCCACGCTCTCCTGCTCAGTGGTGGCTGGTGATCTTCTCCAGACCCTGTACTGGGGGGTCTGTCTGGTCAGGACTGAGCCAGACTCTGATCTCTGAGGCTCTGTGCACTCCCAGCTCTGGCTGTGGAGCTTTGGCCATGACCTAAATCCCAGCAGAACAAGCCTTGGCCACCTCCTTTGGATCTGGGAATGGATCAGCAAACAGCAAGCAAAGCAAACCATCTCCCAGTGCATGTCCCAGTTAAAGAGCCATCCAGCTGGGCTCTCTGGGAGGGGAGCAATGTGGAGCTCAGCGAGTCCCTGCAGCCCCAGCAGGGTGAGACATCGTCACCTTGCTCAGGCTCTGTGTCACTGGGGTGTAGCAGAAGCTCAAGGCACCCCAAAATCAGTCCCCTACCCAGACCAGCTCTCCAAGGGCTCCACATGCACTGTCTGCAGAGGTGCTGAGCCCCTCCAGAAGGGCCTGTTTGACCAGGCACAGCACACACCTGGCCAACACAGCAGAGCAGGCACGTGATGGGATTTTGGGATATCCACAGGTTTTCCATTGCCCTCCTATGAGCTCTTCTCCTGCACTCTGCCCAGCAGAGCTTTGAGCAGGAACAGTCTGACTGCTCAAGTGTGTGATGTCCCAGGCCTCCCTTGTCATTTGTCTTCTCCTGGAACATCCCTGAGATCGCAGACTGGTTTGGAATTGGGAGGCACCTTAAAGTTCATCTCATTCCACCCCAACCTTCCACCAGACCAGGCTGCTCAGAGCTCCATCCAGCCTGATCTTAAACCCTTCCATGGATGGAGCATCCCCATGTTGTCACTGTGCCAGAGAGCAAAAGGCTGGGGAAGCCAAAGCCAGCTTTTCCCAGCAGGACCTGGTCACACCATCTGTGACCTGGGAGCAGAGGCAGCAGGAATTCTGCAGGGACAGCACAGCCTGAGTTGACTGGAGCAATTTGGTTCTCTCCCAGCCTGAGTTAGGATCCCTCCTGCTGAGCTGATGCACTGGGAACCCTAAATCCTCCCTAAAACAAACTTCAGAGTCCTTTCCTCTTTCCACCCTGGCTTCCTGAGGTTCTTTAATCATCCCCAAATCAGCCCCTCCACGCTGCTCTCCCTGGGCTGTCCTGGCACAGGACACAGCAGCAGCAGGACTGCAGCACTCCCTTCAGTCAGCACATCAAAAATAAGGGATAAAATCCTGCTTCCAGCTCCTCCCCCAGCTCTGTTGGAGCACGCAGCACTAACAGGCTGCCGTTAGCAGACGGGGCTGGGTTGGTTTTTTAATTGTAGGTTTTATTTCTAATTTCAAAAGCAGTGTTTGATCCTGGAGTCATCGAGGCTCAGGTATTTATGACAGACTCAAACCCAACCCAGAGCACACACCTTTCTTCAAAACCACCCTGCTGATAGATGCCTCTCCTTTTAAACGCAGCAAATTTGGAACATTTATACACCATTTCTCAAGAACATGAGGTGATTTGAAGAAAAACATTAAGAGTTTGCACAAAATTTGCAAGCCACCCTCCTAAAAGAAACAAGTCAACCAAGTGAAACCCCCAAAGCAGCACAATTGTTGAGCGTGTTGCTCTGCCAAACCCCTTTTTATTTGTTTTCCTTTCAAAAACAGACAAAACAGCTTGTAATATTTTTATTTTGTTTTAATTGATAGGAAGAAAAGGAACTGAAAGCTTTCTGGGAAGCTGTGCTGCTAAAGATAAAAGGCATCCTGAGGATTCCCACCGAGCTCTCCTGCACTGCTGACACCAGGTGCCATCTCCACGCTGGGAACTCTCCCATCCTCAGCAAAATTCCCTTTTCCTGCTGGCAGCAGGCTCGGTATGCCCTGGGCACTGGGAATGGGATTCATCTGGGTATGTCACACCAGATCTCCCATTCCTGAGATGGGGGAAAGGGGGAAAGAAATGCTGCAGCTCTGAGAGGAATAAAGGAAGGGTGAGGAACATCATAGGAAAATATCTTCCTCAGGTAATTGGAGCCAGCAGAGGTTGTTCCATCCAAAGATCCACTTGTTTCTTGGCTCCTCCATAATTTCTTGTCCTCATCCCACCTAAATCTAGCAGTGAGAAGGAGACTCTGCTCCATGCCTCCCATCTTCATTAATCCAGCAACCTTGGGAAGCAGCTTTTGTGTCCTACTCCATCCTTCAGAGTGGCTTCCCTGGTTTCTCTGGCGTCTCCCTGCTCCCTGCTCCAGGCTGTCAGCACCCTTGGGAAAGCTGTAACCACCTCCAGAGCTCTGTGCTGGGACTACAAATGGTTCTGGGTTCAGAAACTCCAAAATTACTGCAATCCCTGCATCCTGGACTCATCAGCTGAAAGCACTCAGGAAATCAGTGGAAAAGGACTGTTCATACTCCCTGAATGCAGTGGGGAATGGATAAAACATTCTTGTGCCAAGAGAAATGGGTGATCCAAAGACTCCTGTGCTCAGCACAGCCACCAGACGCTGAGGAAGGAACTTCCCAGGAATGCTGCACCCCTGCCAAGGAGCAGTGATTGAAATCCCCAGCAAGCAGAGGGGTTGGAAACTCCAGATGCTGCTGGAACAACAGCTGATCCCTGAACTGCAGTGAAGGTTTCCCAACACCTTGTGATGTTTTGGGATCAATCCCTCTGACACCAGGGGGCTGCCAAGATGCAAAGTGCAACGGCAGCAGGTGACAGCAGGATATGGAGAAAGGAAATGCAAATATCTGGGAGAGCAGCCCAGAAGAGAGAGGAAAAGGCTGTTTGAGGCTTGGAACCTCCAGGCTGCCAGAGATGGCAGCTCATGGAAATGCAGATTAACAGGGGACTTCCAGCAGCCACCTGGGAGTGGGGGGGCAGGACCTGACACCTCGGATAAACAGTTTGGAGGTGGAGAGGAATGTCCTGGTGCCCAGCCGGAAGGAAAAAGGAAAAGTGTATATCCACATCCCAGCCCTGCTCAGGGGAAGAGGTGAGACACAGAAGGCAATGAAGAGAGAACCTCCCGAAATTAGGTGCTAATTCCCTGGAACAGCACCTGGTTGGCACACTCCCAGCACACAGGAACCCCCCCCCCCAGGATGGTTCACAGAATTCACAGAATTCACAGAATCATTGGGTTGAAGGAGACCTTAAAGATCCTCGAGTCCAACCCAGCCCCAACACCTCAACTAAACCCTGGCACCCAGTGCCACATCCAGGCTTTGTTAAACACACCCAGGGATGGTGACTCCACCACCTCCCCAGGCAAAACATTCCAGAACTTCATCACCCTTTGTGTAAAAAAATTCTTCCTAATATCCAGCCTATATTTCCCTTGAAATATAGGTTCTGTTCCTCTGAGTCCCTGGAAGGCAGGAATTGGCTCCCAAAGAATGGTACTGCTGGCACAGGTGCCCAAGTGGCTGTTCCATGTGAGGGAGGGGAGCAGGCTGAGGTCCTAATTGGCACGGAGGGAAGGAGGGGGAATGCTGGAGTTCTGGGTTCCTCCTCCACTGTTCTGAAATCAGGAAATGCCAAATGTTGATATTCTCCATAAATATCTATTTAAAACCATTGCTTCCCCCAGCGTTCCCACTGCCTCTCCTCCCACCCCCGCCCATGGATGAGCACAAACCCTGGCTCAGCACAAAACCCAGCCTAGTTCAGGAACTGACCTTCAGCTTGGCTGGTTTTATCTCCTCTGTGCTCTCGTGTGTTTCCTCCCCATGGAAGTGAGCAAGCACCCTGGGGAAATGTTCTGAGGAGCCATGTGCAGGAAAGGGCAGCCAACCTCCCACTCCCAAAATCCTGACATTCAGTGTGCATTCAGAACCAAAAAATTGGTGTTGGAAAGGTCTCTACACACACTTACCAAACCCAGAAAATACAGCTCCCACATGCCAGGAGTTACTATCAGTGTTCCTTTGGTTAATGTTAAAATCAGGATGTTGGATGCAGAAGGGGTTTGAGCATCTTCATGTTGAATTTCCAACTCAAGAGCCACTTGTAGGACCTCTCTGCTGAATAAAGTCCCTCTCTCTCCACACCTAAGGGGAAGTGTCTCCAGCCATGCCAAGGATCGGAAAAGGTCTAATGAAAACTTGGAATTTCTTAGCTAAGGAGATACAGGAAGCCACCAGGAATGGGGGAAACTGTGGGACTCTTCTTTCCAGATGAATGGGAAACAGAAGAAAGGTCTCTAAAAGGAGTCCATACACACAGAAGAGTGATCCCAGAAGGGAGGGGGCTGTATCCCACCAAGGAACACCAAGAAGTCTCCAGTGGGGAGAGGGATCAAGGTGGAAAACCAGCAGAGAAATGGAAATAGTCCCCTGGGAAAGCAGGAGTGAGGGAAAGGTATCAAGGTGAGTGTCCCAGCTGGAATCCTCACTCTGTTCCTGCAGCATTCGTTCTCTTCTTTAGCAGGAGGGAGATGTTAGTGAAACCAAGAGACTCCAAAGCTGTCTCCAAAGGCAATCCATGCCAAGGAAAAGCTGCAGGAAGCAGAGAGGGAGCGAGTGTGGCATTTCCCAGAGGAGCTCTGGAGAGAGCAGCAGCCAAGGAAAGGCTTTCAGTGCCTGGCAGGGGAGGATGAGGAGTCTGTTAGCACAATTCCTCTCCCTAAACCACAGCTTGGGAGCCAAAGTTGAGTTTTGGATTTTGATTTCACTTCGGTGAGGTGTGGATTAGCTCTTTGAAACACCCGAGCTCTGAAATATTTGGGTTAATGTCCCTTACAAAGGAAAACCACCAGAAATTGGCTGGGTTTTCACTCACCAATTCTCCCTCAAATCCTGAGCTTTGCAGAAGAGCTTCACCCTCCAGGCCAGTGAGCTGCCCCAGGAATCCAGTGGGAGATGCATCCCCAGGAGCAAAAGAGATGATTTCTCCAACTGGTCCATCTGAGCTGGCACCTGTGGTGCCTGCCAGGATTTCCAGCTGGAAACATCACGCTCTCGAGGTAATTTGGGACATCTGGTTACTTGTCACCACCATCAGAGGTGTGATTCCCATCCTCAAAATCCTTTCCTCAAAATGTTTTTGTAAAGGTTTCATTTGCCTTGGTTCAATAAAGCCACACTAATTTAGATATTGAATCTGGTAACATTTATAATTTTGGCAGATGGAACATTTTGGCTGGAAGGAAATGCTTCACTTACAGAACAAACTTCAAGCAGTCAAAAAAAAAAAAAATTCTCCAGAGCTGCACTGGGTTGTACCTGAATATCCCACTCAAAACCACGCTCAGATCTGTGTGTGATTCTGTGATTTACAGCAACCAAACGACTTGGTTCCACCCTCTTGCTGTGACAAATGGGAGCAGAACCATCTCCTGACTCAGGGAATTCCTTCACAGCCTCAGCTCATCCCTCACCGCTTCAGCTCCACTTGTGGCTCCTCACCAGACTGCTGCTGCGGGATGCACGTGGCTCAGCAAGATCCGGTGCTGCCCTTCTCCAGAAGTCTTTTCACTTCCTAAAGGGATGCAGAGGGTCCCCAAAACCCCCCTGGGTTCTCCTGCCTTTCCCCTGGGAGTGTCTGTCCCTGAGAAGCAGTTGGGCAGGAGCATCCTTTGTGGGGCTGTGGTTGTTCCAGCAGATAGCAGAGAGAAGCTATTTTCTGATAGCAAAGATAGTTTATCTCCCTCAGCAGATTTCAAGGCAGCTTTAAAATTCCCAACAAAATGGTGAATTTCCCCCATTCCAGCCCTGATGGTGGAGGAGAGATAAGAGACATCAGTGTTATTAACCTGAAAATGGGACAGAATTGGGGACATAGAACCCAAAGCCCATTAAAATTCTCCTTGTCCCCCAGGGGTCACAAAAATGAAGTGTAACATTTTAATGATGCCGTGCTGGGAGTGCAGTTCCCTCCCTCCTGACACCCTCATAGCCACACCCCACACACACAGAGTTTTGATGAGCCCCTGGTAAGACAAATGATGCCAGACTTCCCTTCCCAAGAGAATTCTTCCCTGTGCCTGACCCTGGCAGCCAGCCAGGGCTCTGGCAGGAGCTGCCCCACAAATCACACCTAAATGGTTCTTTGAACGTGCTGAAGTGAAGAACATCTTTCTCTAGAGCACTCCTGCCTGTGTTGGAAGGGAGATCATTTTTCAGGCATCAATTCACCCTTCCTGGGAACACAGAGGCCGTTTTCCAAAGTCATTCCAGATTTCCAAGGCCCTCCTTTAGCACAACAGTGCCTTGAACAAGGAAGAGCAGACAATGAACAGGATTGGTGCCTCTCCCAGCCCCTTTCTGCTTCCTAATGAAAATTCACTTTGAAAATTCCTTGCCCTGGGGGACTACATGCCTAAAAAGCTTCTAGAAAGTGGGGATTCTGGTCTCAGCTCTCCAGTATCTCAGGAATATTTAGAATTTAGTCTATCCTGCTTCTTTGGATGTGGAAGGTGGGATGCTGGGTGGAAGAAGGGCAAGGGAGGCAAACCCAAATCCCTTTCTAGCCTCGAGGTGCTCATGGAGCCTGATTCCAAAACCTGAGCATTTCCTTTCTAACTGGAACAGGAGCAACATCAAAGATCAGGTAAAACTTAAATACTTGCAAGGTTTAATACCACGAGGAACGTGGTCCCAGCTGGGGGAGAGGCAGGAACAATAACCTGGAGACAGAGGGATCAATGCTCCAGCTGAATCAGTTGCTGCTGCCTCGATTACCATAAGTAGGACAGACAGCTCTGAAGGTTAATAATGTTTAGCTGCAAAAAAGAAGCTACGAAAGAACTGGAGATAGATTTCAGAAAGATGCAGAGGAACATTGGGTCTGCACACGTGTGAAAACTGCTGGAGGTTTATTTTAATATTACAGAGTCTTACTGGGACTCTGACATGAGCTTAAGGATGGTTTAGGTTACCCTGGATTTCTGACCTTGAGGTTAATTGACAATTGTCATTGAGAATGTCTCCACTAATTGGTAAGCTTGATTAGACTTAAAAATGTTGGCACTACGTCTCCATATTTGGGTAAAAAAAAAGGCTTCCCAGACTCATAACATACAATCAAGTGAAGTGAAATGACCTTTCTGCACCACTTTGATTGCTGTGCTTTATAAGCCGAATTTGATAATTTTTTTCTTCCTCTCCTTCTATGCCCCAATGTCCTGGGTTCGTTTTTTGTCAGCCAGCCTCAATCTTTGCATTGTGTTTAGTTGATAACATGAATTAGGAAAGAGATCTGAGCTCTGTTGCCAGCTCAGATTTGTGCAGATTTCCACAGGCAAGGCTGGAGAAGAGGAGAATGCCCTGCCCAGGGCTCTCCAGGCTCTGCTAGGCCAGGCCTTGGTGGATTTTCACTGTTTGTTTTCACTCGCTCTCCTGTTTGCTTTTCCTGCAGGTATCAAATCTCCTGTTTGGATAAGTCCAGCACAAGCTGGCACTGATCTCAGCAGAAGCTTTTTGAGTCCTGGGATCATCAAAACACCAACAAATCCAGAATGTGCTGAAAATCACTCAGCTCCCTTGTTTTGCATTAGTACAGATCCAGTTAATGAAAAAAAGGGAAGCAAGCACAGGGCTGGGGCTGGTTCCTCTATACATTATTCAGCCTGGCACTGCCACACTGCCTTGGCTGGGCTAAACATTTAATTACAGATTCATTTGCTTTTTGGGTTCCCTGATGACATTTAATCCTTTCAGCTGTAATAAATGACTCCGGCGCTGGGTGCTCTTTAACCAAAGCACAAGGTTTTTTTCATAACCGCTTTTTTATTGAAACATTTGGGGCTGGCTGACTTTTTTTAATCAAAGCTCGGGGTCGGATTGCCTGGCTGGCATCAACAACCCTGCATTGACAATGGCAGAGTTATGTTCATTGAATATTCTGCCTTCATCCTGTGCCTTGGAGAAATCCAAAGAATGGCTCTGTTCTTGCCAGGCCCCTTTTTACCAGCAAAGAGAGGAGATTTTCCTCACTTCTTTTCCCCTCCAACCTTTGCCCACCAGGACTGGCTTTTATTTTCCCACGCTCTGTCATCTCCACTTGTGGAAAGCACCAAAAGTAAATATTTCACTCCCCTCCTCCTTTTTATTTTTTTATTTTTTCCTCTGGAGAACAGCTGAAATCCAGCCAGACTTGTACGATTGGATTATCCTCATCCAAGGATACAGACATTTATCATTTGCTGACTCCTAAAGTCAGGCAAGTTATGCAGAGCTCTGTGCAGAGCTGCTTGAGTCACTCAGGGGGTGAAAGGGGAGTGACAACGACAGAGATAAATTTGGGGCCCTTTCCAGATGCTGCCTGTGAATGGACATTCCCAGCACAGTGCAGTTCCCTGGCTCTCTCCCAGCAATTCCTCCAAGGTTTGGGACACATACAGATGCACAAATCCTGTAGTAGGTCACAGTCCTGGTGAGGTTTGGGTTGGAGGGACCTTAAAGCTCATCCTATTCCAGCCCCTGCCATGGGCAGGGACACCTTCCACTATCCCAGGCTGCTCCAAGCCCTGTCCAGCCTGGCCTTGGACATTCCAAGGATCCAGGGGCAGCCACAGCTGCTCTGGGCACCCTGTGCCACAACTTCCCTACCCTGTACAGGAAAGGATTTCTCCCTAATATACAACCTAAATCTTGGGCTGGGCATGCTCTTCCCATAGGATTCAGAGGATAAACTCCTACTCTTTCAGTTCAGAGCCATCCCCCCTGTCCCAGCACTGTCTGTGTTAAAAGTCACTCTCCCTCTTTTTTATGAACTCACTGGAAATACTGAAAGGTCACAAATTGGATTTGACTTCCTCCCTCCTGTTGGGTCATTGGGCAATGCCAAGGCTGCAGAAGTGCTCCTGGAAAAGTGGAACATGGATGAGCTGAGAAATTGATGTGAGGGGCTGGAGATTGCAAAGGCACAGCCAGGGGAAAAAATCCTGCTGCAACCTCTGATCTCATCCCAGCAGGAACATCCAGTGGGGACAAAGGCACAAGCAGTAGGTGTCTGCTGGAACAAAGTGGTGTTTAAGGTCTCTGCCAACCCAAAGCATGCCAGGATTCCATGATTCCCCTCCTCGCACAGGGCTGACCCTGTTGTCTTATTTTTTCAAGTTTTATTAAGCCTTCTGATGTTTGTATTTTTGTATAGAATTTTCCTATAAACTTTATATAAATAACTTATTGTTTTTTATTCCTTTATAGAAGATGAACAACTTGATGGACTGTTGCGTTGTTTAGTGACATTGAGGAGGTGACACTGTAACCCTCCAATGACACTGGCATTTCAAAAATATATATATATATGGAGTCAGATGTTTTAATAAAGAGTTTTTTAGTTTGCTTTGAACAGAACTGCTCTGTGTCATGTGTGTGTCACGCCACAGTGACAATGACCCCTCAGTGGCTGGATCTGAGCTCCTGCATAGAGTTTATCCTCTGAATCCTTTGGGAAGGGCAGCCCCTGCCCAAAGACAAGCAGTGCCAGTGGGGCAGTCTGGGAAGCCAAGGATGATTCCCTCGATGGCAAACACTGCTCAGAATATCCCCAACACCCTTTGTTCCCTCTCCTCCTGTCTCCTGTCCTCCTGCCCTGCTGACACCCCAAGTTCTCTGCTCTGTTTCTGTTCGTGCCCAGGCTTTTCCTCTCCATTCCACAGCAGTACCTGGCTTTCCAGGCAGGTGAGAGGACAAAGGACACCCTCCCCACTTCCCAGGAAAGGGATTTATTCTGCAGAAACTCCTTTCCCGCTGTCTGTACAACTGCTGGTCCATCTGAGCAGCAGATTCCTACCTCTAGGAACTTAAACTTCCCCCAGACTGACAGAAGGCTCAGAGATAATTAAATACTGAGAAATCCTGGGAAAAAATATGGTGGGAATGGGGAAGAGACAGAGCCAAATGAGTGCCTTGGCTGTGATGTGAGCTGAGAAAACTGCTCCACGTGGCAACCTGTGAGTGCCAAGAGTGAAAGGACATGGAGGAAGGGGACAGGGACACATTGGCTCTCTGGGAAGAGATAATATTATGAAGGGGGAGGCAGAGGTCAGGAAAGTGGGATACAAATCCAGGGGCTCATTAGTTCTGCTGCTTATGGAACAACTGCCTGGAATCACCTTCATTGCTGGCTGCTGAAACAGCAAAGTTTAGCTCAAAATGTCACAAACCTCTCCAGCACCCCGAGAAAGCAAAACACCTTTTTAACAAGCAACAAGGCAGGGAAAGGGCCCAAAAAGCAGAAACAGTGTCCTTCACCAAGGGCTGGGAAAACGAGCAAGGGCAGAGTCTGACCATTTGATGTTTAGGGGCTCTGCCAATTTCAGGGACATGTTCAACACCCTGCAGGTGTGACCTGGAGCCACCACCCTGCAGTGCCTCCAGCTCAGAACCTCAGACAGAACCTGGCCCTGGCCCAGCTGCTGGTACAAACCCAAAATGACCCAAATTACTCAGGCTACCAACACAGAGATGCTCAACAAGGAATATGAGCTCTGGGGGATCAAAATTAAGGGATAGAACAATGAGATAAGGCAGCCTGGCCTTTGCGAAGGAGATTAGAAAGAAGCAACATTCCAGGTCCCACCATTCCATGTTCCACAAATGTTTGGCATGCTCACTCCCAATATGTCATAGAATCATGGAATAGTTTGAGTTGGGAGGGACCTTAAAGCTCATCCAGTTCCACCCCCTGCCATGGGCAGGGACATCTTCCACTATCCCAGGTTGCTCCAAGCCCCATCCAACCTGGCCTTGGACATTTCTAGGGATCCAGAAATCCCTAGCTTCTCTGGGCACTCTGTGCCAGGGCCTCAGCACCCTCACAGGGAGGGATTCCTTCCCAGTATCCCATCTATCCCTGCCATCTGGAAGTGGGATGCCATTTCTCCTTGTCCCGGCACTCCATCCCTTGGAAAGAGTCTCTCTCCATGTTTCTTGTTGGCTCCTTCAGGCAGTGGAAGGCCACAGTGAGACCATCCCAAAGCTTCTCTTCTCCAGGCTGAACAATCCCAGCCTTTCCTCACAGCAGAGCTGCTCCATCCCTCTGCTCATCCTGGTGCCTCCTCTGGACTCTCTCCAACAGTTGAGTTGTACTTTGAGAACAGCTTTCTCCTCTGCCAATCCTCCTACTCTTTTCTGTCATTTCCCAGTTTTCCTCTGTTTCCAGCCACCCATTTTGAACCTCACTGGCTTCTCCTCCCTGTCTCTCTGAGAGCTTTTGGGCAATAAATATTCCTGGCTGCTCCTTTCTCCTTCCTGGTCCCCAAGACACCCAAGAGCTGCGTCTGTCAGCTGAGCAGCCTCTCCCAGCCCCCTGCCAGGCCTGACACAGCCTGTTCCCACTGACAGGGAGCGTCTGGCAGCTCCCTGGGAACCACCTGCCTCTGCAAACATCCCAGCACTCACAGCATTCCCTGCTCCCTGCACAATCCAGCATGCACTGGAGAGGGCCACCACTGTGAGCACAGAAATGAGAATGTGGGATTGACAGATCCTGGCTTGGTCCAGGTCAGTGGAACAGCGCTGTCTTTGCCACCAGGAGTCCCTTCTCCTGCAGCTCTCAGTCCTACAGCTCAGTCAGCACCAGGATCCTCCCATCCTGGCCAGGATGAAGCTGCTGCTTTGGGATACGACTGGATGATACATCTGGATGATTCCTTCCCTTCTCCATGCAGCTTTCCCAGCCAACCTAAGAGGCCACCTGGAGACAACTCCTCACCTTGGGAGGGGATGAGGGACCTTCGTGTGCCAACCTGGGCTTCTTGTCCTGGCTGGCAGGGAGAAAGCACCAGGGACAGCAAGCACAGCAGCTGGATAATCTTTGGAGAGGATTGCTCAGGAAGCCACAGGATCTGCTGTGGAACAAACCCTCTGGGGAGCTTTGACAGGAGCAGCCCTTTCTTTCCAGCTGTGCCCTGGGGGTCTGTGGAAAATCCCATTCCTGCAGCAGCTCCAAGGTTGAATCCAGTGTGTGCTGCTTGTTTGGCTCCAGCACCTGGGTGACCATGGCAGCAGCAGGATCCATCTGTCCCTCTTCAGAGGAAAATCTAAAGGTGCAGAGGCTTCTTTCTCAAGGAACTGCACCCCAAAGATAGCATCTCAGTTTTCCTGAGATGAGCAATGAATCCTTTTGTCAGGCTGAAGGAAATGGAATTGCAATATCTTCTAAATCACAACGAGGTAGAGATTTTTTGTTAACTCCTGAAATGCTGTTTGGAGTCAGCCTCCCCCTGTGGTTCTCCTGTCACAACACCCACCCCAAATTACACATGGAATTTGGCACGGGCAGGTGCTACACCAGCATTTCCCATGGGCTCCCTGGTACAGGTTCACACAGAGGGGACCAAATCCTGCTGTTCTCTGCTGTCACTCCTTCCAGCTCCTCTGGTACAGACCACTTGTGTTGGGTTTTGCTGCTCCTGCGCCTGAACTTGAGCAAGACTTAAATACAGCAGCCCCAGTCCAGCCTGTGCCTCAGAATCCACCCACCACCCAGTGGAAAAGAGAGCAGCGAATCAACCAACCCCCACGTGTTTGTCAGGTCTTCCCTGTCACTTCCCTCTTGACATTTCCATAATCCTGCTGTGCCTGCAATTAAGAACTTCAACAAAACGCCCGCTGCTCTCCTCCTCCTCCGCAGCCCAGAGCAACAAAGCCGCACAGGCACCGAGTGCCGCTGAAAGGGAGCGGGCAACGAGCAGCGAGGGCAGAGGCTTCTTCACAGCTGCCGAGGGATGCGAGAGATAAAAGGCCAGGGGTGCCAGAATTTCCTCCTCGGGTTGTGCAAGTGCAGCACGCAGCCCCATTACATATTTATTTATGGGGAGCTGCTCTGATAGCATCTGTCAGAGCTCACTGCTCTGGCTCAGCCCTCCTGCCTCCCAGTCAGCACCAGGAGCTGCCTTCAGAGGTTGGATCAGCCGTTCCTGGAGGAAGGCAGGGTCCAGCAGAAGCCTCAGCTGCCTGAAGAGCCCTCACACCTTGGCTTCAGGGACACAGAAGGTTCCAGCTTATTCCAGTGCCTGTTCTTTTCCTCTGGGGTCAAACACAGGGATGGGAGGGATGAAGGGGAATCTCCAGATTTTCACCCCGAGGTAAGGTCTCTCCATAGCTTCTGCATAAAGAGATGTCCTTCAGTCCAGCACATTCCTCATGGAAGGGGTTGTCAGGCACTGGAAGGGGCTGGTGGAGCCCCCATCCCTGCAGGTGTCCAAGGAAGGCCTGGATGTGACACTCAGTGCTCTGGGCTAGTGACAAGGTGGGGACGGGGCACAGCTTGGACTCGGTCTTGGAAGACTTTTCCAACCTCAGTGGTGGGAAAGGTACTTGGTATACTGTGACACAGTGGTGTCAAAGGTACTTGGCATACTTAGGGAAGGTCTCCCTTCTCCCTGGAGCAGCTTGGAAAGGGCTTATGGAGCCAACAGGACGCCCAACATCAGTGGCACTCAAATGTTCAAACCCAGGCACACCCAAATGTCAGACACCACTCATGGCATAACTGGTCCTGCACATGAAGCAGATCCCATCCTTCCCCTCCCCAAACCACCTCACTCGCCCTTCTGGGTGACCTAAACACCACTCCAGGAGCCCTGACTGTTCCTCCTCACCTGGTTCCTGCAGCAATGATTATTTCTGCCTGTTTGCCATCCTCTAATTCCTCAAATCCCCCCTGGTTCAGACTGCCCACTGTAATTGTGTCACATGCACATCTCGCCAGCTTAATTCCGTACTGATAAACGTCTTAACTTCAGATAATGAGTGGGGAGAGCCAGGACCAATAACTGCTCATTATTTCCCCATTATTTTTGCTTTGGTGCTATGTAAATTAGCCGAGGAGCTCTGCACTCCCCTGTTTTGACAATTCAATGGCAGCAGCCATTTCAGCAGTTGCTTTAACAGTCCTAATTTGCCAGGTTTATTTCCAAGAAATTCTGCCACCAGCAATTTGTCTATTTGCTCACACACCCTTTGGCATTCCTTCTGCAAGGTTCTGCCTGCACATCCCTCTACACAGGCTCCAGACTTTGCCAGTTTACATCCTGTGATCCTCATTCTGCAGAACACAAAGGAATCATGATTAAAGAAAAGTCCAAAAATTACAACTGCAAACTAAAAAGACCAAGAGAAATCTTTGAATGGGTCCTTTTTGCAGAGGATTAAAGGAGAAAAAGGAGTCCCACATCTTACTCAATTATTTCTTATCTGTTTTGGGGCTGTAATATGGGTTTGAATAATTTGTCAGAGGGGGATGAGCGAATCCATTATTTATGTATTAGTTTTGGAGAGTTACCTGGTGGCCATTTGCTCTGTGAAGCTGCCAATCAGCTGAGCTGGAGAGACAGTTACAGCAAAGAATCGTGGAATATCCTCAGTGGGAAGGACACACAGGGATCGTGGAGTGTCACTCCTGGCCCTGCACAGACACCCCAACAATCCCACCCTGTGCATCCCTGAGAGCATTGTCCAAACTCTCCTGGAGCTCTGGCAGCCTCGGGGCAGTGCCCATTCCCTGGGGAGCCTGGGCAGTGCCAGCACCCTCTGGGGGAAGAATCTTTCCCTGATATCCAACGTTAACCTCCCCTGGCACAGCTCCAGCCATTCCTGGGGTCCTGGGATCAAGCCCCTCATGCTGGGAACAGCAGCTGTGGTACAGCCTCACACAGATGAAGAATTCCAGACATGGACCATCCTAAGGAGCTGCTGAAAGACTCACACAGCAAAAAGGTTTTGCTGAAAAAGGGCCAATGCTCAGGACTGAACTCAACACTCTCCAATGCAGAAACAAAACACAAATACAAACAAAAATAATGCAAAGCAAAGGAGATTTTACAGCTTGGGAAACCAGAGCCCTCTGGAAGTGTTTATGGCTGCCATAGGGAACTGGAGCACCTCCCCTATGGAGACAGGCTGGGGGAGCTGGGGCTGGAGAAGGGAAGGCTGTGGGGAGACTCAGAGCCACTTCCAGTGTCTGCAGGAGCTACAGGGAGGCTGGACAGGGACTTTTCATCAGGAACTGGAGTGCCAGGAGAAGTGGGATCAAACTGAAAGAGGGGGAATTCAGCTTAGATATTGGGAAGGAATTTCTGGTTGTGGGGGTGGGGAGGCCCTGGCACAGGATGTCCAGAGCAGCTGTGGCTGCCCCTGGATCCCTGGAAGTGTCCAAGGCCGGGTTGGACAGGGCTTGGAGCAACCTGGGATAGTGGAAGGTGTCCCTGCCCATGGCAGGGGTGGAACTGGAGGAGCTTTAAGTTCCCTTCCAAACAATTCCATGATTCTACATTTTCCATCAGGAGCGTTTGGTGCTGCTGCCAAGGATGGCAGGAGCAACATCTCAGGATAATAAACAGTAATTAGGGAGCTGTGCTGTCAGACTGCTCAGACACAGGCCAGCACCCCCAGTGCATCCCAGACCCCTCCATCCTGGGGCTAACGGGATCCATGGCTCTGCTCTGGCAGTTCCAGCTGCACTCTGACCACCAGCCCTCTCCTGCTGGAATCAGGGATGTCAAACAGCTCCCAGTGCACACACACAGCCACAGAATCCCAAACTCAGTCACAACCAAACCAGGGACAGGTTCAGGATCTTGTCATTCCCCTCAGCAGGAGGGAAAAAAAAAAATCTAAAAAAGGAATGCTGTCACCCAGGCATTTTGAGCCAAGAGGTCACAAAGCCAATCACTCTGCCCTACCCAGGAGCTGCTGGATGAGGAGTCCAGCAGCCAAACAATACATTTTTTTTCCTTGATTGATTTGCACATTGTGAAAGTTGGGAGTGAGAAGAAGAGAGCAAAGGCAAAGCTATTCTGCCTTGACTACAATATCTGCTTCCACAAAATTGAAAAACTCTTTTTGGAGCACTTCTGAACGTCTCAAAAATCAAGTTAAGGAAAGGTCTGAAATGAAAAGTCAGCTCAACAGAAAAGAAGCAAAAAGAGTTTGCAGAAATGTCAGCAGAAAGTACTTGTCTTTTTCTCCCCGGGGGTTTTTGTTCTAAAACAATCTGGTCAAATCACTCCAGAGTCACGATTAGCATCAGTGTTAGCAAATCTTCATTCTGTGCAAAAACAAATCAAATGCATTAAAATGCCTGCGAGCGCAGTTCTTGTGGGAAAAGGAGGGCCCAGCTCTGGACTGGGAGGAAACACATTTAGATTGGAAATTAGGAAGGAATTCTTTACTCAGAGGGTGCTGAGGCCCTGGCACAGGTTGCCCAGAGCAGCTGTGGCTGCCCCTGGATCCCTGGAAGTGTCCAAGGCTGGGTTGGATGGGGCTTGGAGCAACCTGGGGTAGTGGAAGGTGTCCCAGATGGCACTGTGAGATGGCATTGGATGGTTTTAAGATCACTTCCAACCCAAACCATTCCACCATTCCAAGTTTCCTTCAACAGCTCAAATGCAGGTGCTGTGGCTTTGCAGGGACCTCTCCCTGGGCTGGTGGAGCAGAGCATAGGGAAGGACAAGCAGGAATGAGGGATTCACAGGATTCTCCCTGCCACTGTTCAGTGCTCACTGACCCTGTGGCACAGCAGGAGTTCGGGGCAGCACTGCCCTCCATTCCCAATGGGATCTTGGCAAGGGAGTCCATGGATCCCTCATTCCTGAGCATCTGCTCTGCACATTTCACTGCTGTGTAACCCTGCTGTGAACTCCTACCACCACCACTGTTGGCATCCCAAACAGCCTGTGCTGAAGGGACACTCCTGTCTCCGGTGGCACAAGAGCCAGCAGCAGAGCCATGCCTTGGGTACATCCCATCTGGGAGACCATGAGCAGTAATTAATGTAATTAAACCCTACCCTTGACCTGAGCACTTCAGCTTTGCACCACTTCATCTGACAACAAGGGAACAAACAACAGAACAAGAGGAAATGGCCTCAAGGTGCACCAGGGGAGGTTTAGGTTGGATATTAGGGACAATCTCTTCACTGAAGGGCTGTCCAGGCCTGGCCCTGCTGCCCAGGGCAGTGCTGGAGTCGCCATCCCTGGAGGGATTTCACAGGCATTTGGATGTGGCACTCAGGGACATGGGTTAGTGGTGGCCATGGCAGTGCTGGGTCAATGATCTTGAAGGTTTTTTCCAACCTCAATGATTTTAGGATTTTCTAAGGTGACAGAGATCCCCACGGGTGTAAGCCCAGTGTCCTCCCAGCCGGTCTCTCACTACCCTGTACCAGTCTGGGCATTTCAGTTGGGTCTCACAGGGCCTCTTGCAGGAGGCAGCAGCTCTCCCAATCCATTTTTCTTTCTCTTTTGGTAGTGGAAACCTTCTACCACGGGGATGAGGCAGATGACATCATTCCCTTCACTGGATGTCACCAGCTGGAATTCATCCCACCCTGAGACAAGCCCAAAAATTCAAGCAACACATCACTGTAAAGAAGCTGCCTCGGGTCAGGACAGGCACACAAACAGCAGAGCTGCTACTTCCAGGGGTTTCCTGCAGCATTTAGCTCCAACCACCTTCCAAAATCCATCTGCACACTGGAGCTCCTCGCGTGCAGTGCAGCTCTCCCAAGAATCATGGAATGGCCTGGGTTAGAAGGGACAATAAAGCTCATCCTATTCCACCCCCTGCAATGGACAGGGACACTTTCCACTGTCCCAGGCTGCTCCAAGCCCTGTCCAGCCTGGCCTTGGACACTTCCAGGGATCCAGGGGCAGCCACAGCTGCTCTGGGCACCCTGTGCCAGGGCCTGCTCACCCTCACAGGGAAGGATTCCTTCCCAATATCCCCAAGGCCACAGTGAGCTCACCCCAAAGCTTCTCTCCTCCAGGCTGAACAATCCCAGCTCTCCCAGCCTTTCCTCCCAGCAGAGCTGCTCCATCCCTCTGCTCATCCTGGTGCCTCCTCTGGACTCTCTCCAGCAGCTCCACGAGCTCCCTGTGCTGGGCCCCAGGGCTGGGGCAGCTCTGCAGGTGGGGTCTCACCTGAGCAGGGCAGAGGGGCAGATCCCAATCCCTTTGCTGCTGCCCACGCTGGGGATCAGCCCAGCACAGGGTTGGACTGGAGGTGGCTCTGGGAGTGACAGCACTGAGCAGTCCCAGGGCTGCAGAGAGCAGCATACGAGGAGTGCACAGAAATGATCAAAGTGACACTTGCAGGTAAATACTGGGGTCATCCCACTCAGGGCATGGACAGGACGAGCAGCCAGAGCCAGGAGATATGGGAAGAGATGCCTCTCTCAGCCTCAAAGTTCATGGACTGAGCACTCAAACCCCTGCAGCTCCGAGGGCTGTATCCCTGCCTGGAATAATAATAACGCCCAGGAACGACTGCTGCCTTCGGTCCCCCCTATCGTGGAAGAACAGCTCCCACTATCACAGCAAAGCACAGAGGGAACAGGAGCAGGACAGAAGAAATACACCCCCAAAGGCACAAAAAGGCGGAATGTGCTCAATTCAGGGCTCGGCGAACCCAATCCAACCAATCACTGCACACAAATGTGATTACCAGGGTCTGTCTGGCACTGCAGAAAGGCTTTTCTTCCCCTCCCCTCTCTCCAAGGATCCGGATTCCACTTAAGGAGGAGGGAAGGGAGGGGGAAGTGCGGAGTGTCCCCACATCGCGCCTGCGAGGCGACAATCTGCCCTCGCCGCTTCCAGCTCTGTGTTTTAGCAGCGAGCTGGTTGTGTCAGGCAGCAGCGGGAGCTGCCGCGGCATCCATCCATCCATCCATCCATCCATCCATCCATCCATCCATCCATCCATCCATCTATCCATCCATCCATCCATCCATCCATCCGTCCGTCCGTCCGTCCGTCCGTCCGTCCATCAGTCCGTCCATCCATCCATCCCTCCGCCCGTCCGTCCATCCCTCCCTCCCTCCATCCGTCCGTCCGTCCATCCCTCCACCCGTCCGTCCATCCCTCCGTCCCTCCATCCATCCGTCCGTCCATCCCTCCGTCCCTCCATCCCTCCGTCCGTCCCTCCCCGGAGCCGCGGGCAAAGGAAGGCTGCTGCTGCCACCTGCAGCCCGCAGCTCCGGGACGCGGCTCCCTGCCCAGAGCCGGCTCTCACGGCGGGACCGGCCGGGCTAACGAGGTGTCAGCCCTGCCAAAGAGGCGCTTGCCCAGGTTTCCAGGGAGACAGGATCCTGCTGCTCCCACGGCATGCGCCGTCCTCGGGTGCAAAACGGTGTCAAGCGCTTCCCTGCTCTGCATGACCCTCCAAGCTGACGGGAAGTCCAGCAAATATCTGGTTTAGAAGGAGGTGACAAAAATCTTTGAAGAGAACAATGGAGGTAGAGATCACGTGTCTGGATATTGGCTTTATTCTGATGCCACACAAAAATAACTCCCAAAGAGATTACCCAGAGAAGCTGTGGCTGCCCTTGCATCCCTGGAAGTGTCCAAGGCCAGGCTGGACGGGGCTTGGAGCACCCTGGGACAGTGGAAGGTGTCCCTGCCCATGGAATGAGATGAGCTTTAAGGTCTCTTCCAACCCAAACCATTCCATGATTCTGTGATCCACGTGCAAATCCAACAGCTGCAACAGCAGTGTGCAAGGTTT
>WBNO01008545.1:0-17202 GCA_013400575.1 Peucedramus taeniatus | reverse complement strand
CCAGCAGGGAATATCAGGATAACAGGGAGGTTTGTGCAAACGGGGTGACTGGAATCTGAGATGTGCAATTAATACTGGAGCACAGATTGGGTACCTGGCAGCTCTCCCAAAGCCCGAGGTAACGTCAAGCATCTCCTCCTCTGTGAAAAGACAGAACTTAATCTCAAAGGACTCTGGATGTTCACATCCTGGGAAGGCACAGTGCCAAGAACACAGTTATTTTCTTTACAAAACCTGGCCTAATCCCATTTTACTCCCAAAATCAGCTGCTCCCTCTGAAGGAAATTGAGTCTGGACATAAAGAAACAGTTCTGCCCTGAAAAACCCCACCAAACACCATCCCCACCCTATTGAGAGCCTGCAGAGCCATAAACCTCTGATCTCCACATGCCAAAAACAAAATACCAGGAAAACTGAAACAGGAGAGAAAAAGCTGTAAACTGTCCCTGGGATTCTGCCATGGCATAAGGAAATAACCCCCATGACCCCAAAACAAGTGGCAAAAAGCAATGGGTGTGGTACCAAAGGCTATTTGCTAATTAACAGGAAATTTCACCACCTGTAAAATCCCCCCCAGGTTCACTACATCAATCATTCTCTACTTTGAGAGGGAATGAAACCTCAACCAAATCATTCTTCCAAAAATATGAACCTGAAAGCTCCTGCAAGAGTTAATAAGGGGGATGAGAACCCCAGGCTCTACACACAAAATAAAAGGAGTCCTAAAGCGCTGGATTCATATTTCAGTCTGACTTTAGTGCTAAATGTCGACCAATTTTGACAGAAATCCATCACCCAAATAAAATTTGAAGGTCTGAAGCATAGAGTTGAAGCATAAAAATATACTGCAAAGGCACATTTAAAGCCCAGGTCTAAAATTAGTTGTTTGACACAGGGAGTTTTAACAGGGCTGCAATCCCCCCTTCCTGCACTGCTTTTGTTCTCTAAGCTCACACATGGCTAAAAACATTTTTTAATAAGTTATAGCTTAAAAGGAAGGATTCTCCTCAGTGTTCTGCTGTATTAGGACAGGTTTCCCCATTTAACACAAGTTTGCCAGGATAAGTGGAAGTTCCCAGGTTTGTTGACCACTTTCCCAGGATTTAATAAAATTACAAGTTGTTCAGCCCAGCTCTGTAAATTTGACAAGAAATGAATTTAACAATTTCAGTAAGTTATTTCTTCATACCAAAGCCGGGTGATATTCATCTCTTCTTTTAAAAAAAGGATGTCTTATCCTCTTCCTAATACAGAGGAAAGATGTAAAGATCCCCTAATCTTTGAAGGAAGGTGTCTTCAAACCCTCCACACTCCTCGTGCATGAAAATAAATCCATAGGAAAAGAGGAACTCATGCTTGGAATGTTAACATATTGTAGCATCAATTATGATATTTATCGTGCAGGGAATGAGAAGTTAGCAACCATTTATAGCCCAGTTCCAGTAAACATTAGTGCCTTTCCCAGCACATACACACACCCCCACGATTAATCAGAGGGAAAACTCTCCCCAAATAAATCTGAGCTGCTTCACAAAGGAGGCTTTGTTTTCCCCATCTCCACTGAGTGTTTTACAAGGAATGACCCCCTCCCCATCCCAGATCCTCAGAGAAACCACTGGGAAGAGCTTTGTTCTGAGGAGGAACAGCAATTTTGGGGAACTACAGGGGCTGCCTGTGGCACCAGTGGCACAAACAGCCCATGGAGGGGTCTGCAGGCACCTGGAAGAGGTGGCTGAGGAATGGTTGTGCCTTCATGGTCCCCAGGGGCCAGGACAATTCTCCAGCCACTGCAGAAAGAGATGCCCAAGTGTTTGACACGACCTGGAACAGGCAGACCCAGCATCAGTCACACAAGTGGGGCACTAAAGCACCAATCAAAGNACCTGGAAGAGGTGGCTGAGGAATGGCTGTGCCAGTGGGGCACCAAAGCACCAATCAAAATTTTCCTATAAAAGCACAACCCAAAGCTTCATTGGACACAAAACAAGACAAGTGACCTGGAACTCTGAGCCCCCACCCTCAGCAAGGCCACTGCCCACCAGCAGCACCAGTTTGGGGCTGGTTTTACCCCTGGAGCTAGAGAGGGACGTGCAGAGGTGGGACCTGCTTCGCTCACCTCAATGAGCAAGAGAAGATCCCCTCAGCAGCGCACATGGAGCATCCTCACAAACCCCCAGGGACTCAGCACAAAGTCCCAGACCAGGGACCCTTTACATCACCTCCCCACAACTCCCCAGAGCAGGGACCCCCCCCCACATCATGTCCCCTTGAACGCCAGTTCAGGGACTCGCCCTAAACCTCCAGACCAGGGACTACAACACCACTTCCCCATAAACCCCCAGTCCAGGGAAGCCCCCAAGCTCCCAGACCAGGGAACCTCCCCAAACTCACATAGCAAGGACCCCCACACCACCTCCCCCTAAATTCAGGGATCCCCCCCTAAACCTCCACACCAGGGACCCCAACATGATTTCACCCCAAACCCCCAGCCCAGGGACCCTTCAAACCACCTCGACCTAAACCCCCAAACCAGGGACCCCGTAAAGCCCCAGACCAGAGACCTTCCAAACCATCCACACCATCACCCCTCAAACCCCCAATCCAGGGATCCTCCCAAACCCCCAGATCAGAGACCCCCCAGCCCTTGTCAGGAGCACCTCAGCAAAGAGGCTCCTCCCAGGCTAACAGGGCCATATAAATAATAGGTTCCGTATGAAATGAGGGGATGTGGGTTAAGGGGGAGATGCTTAAGGAAAACGGGAAGCACAAGGCTTCACTCCAAAGGGAGAACCAGGCGAAACAGGAAAACACCGAGCACAACCAAAAGGGGGCAGAGGGAGTCAGTGCTGTGCCAGCAGCCTGAGGATCACAGAATCCTTAAGGAATCACAGAATCCTCAAGGCTGGAAAACCCCCCAACCTCACCAAGAGCCCCGTTGCCATCAGGGACTGAGCAGAGCCATAATCCTACCCCGTGGGAAGTGGGAGCTGAGCCCTCCTGCTGCTCTCCTTTCACCTCCCAACCACATTCTCCACAAAAGAGGAATTTCCAGGAGAGCTTTCCCCCCTCCATTCCCATATCCTCTGTGTTGTTATTGTTTGGGTTCAGAGTTGCCATGAGAACGTGCAGCCAATGTTAATTTAATGGAATTATCATGTGTGGAAAAGGACCATGGCCAGAGAGCCTGGCTCCCTGATTCATTCCCTCACAACCAGGCCCTGAGCAGATATTCCATGGAATGCTGGCCAGTCAGGGCTTCCAGGCTTAGCTCACCCCTGCACAGCTCTTCCCAGTATTAATAAACCAGGATATTCCTTTCAAAACCACTTTTCTGATGGAAAAAAAGCCCTGAAGGAGGGCCTGAAAGGCAGAGCTGCCTCATCACTCCCACGCTGAATGGATCCTTGGCACTGGGAAGCTCAGGGGTTTCTGGGCAGATTTAGAGTTTTCCTTTGTTTCTTCACTCACTCCCTGTGGAACCCATTGCAGCTGTTCCCTCCTCAGCAGTCACGGAGCAAGGTGTGGGAATCAGACCCACACAAGCCTTTCATGACTCAGTTTCCACGTCAGCTTTTTCCTTATTTACCTCAGAGCTCGGGTGCTTTTAGCCTGGGGGACTAAAGCAAGATTCCAAGGGAAAAGATGGATTTTCCTATCCAACTCTGGGTGATAGGTGTGAGCTCTGTGGTAACAGAAAATTGCACAAGGCCAGGAGAGAGGACACAGATCTGTGGCTGCCCATCCTGCCTGTGGTCCCTGTGAGATCTCTCAGAGGGATATCCTGGTTTTACTCAGGCAGGAAGGTTTGCTGCCACCTCAGAGGCAAAACTTGCCATTTTTACCACTTCCCAGGAAAGGGAAGCCAATCCAACAAGGCTGAGTCCAGCCCAAGCTGTGGAGGAGGAAGAAAAGACACCAGATGTAGTAGCCCAGGGTCTCTGAGGCTTAAACCACAGCGTGTTAGTTGTAGATAAGGCCCTTCAAAGCCGTTGTTTTATTCCTTTAAAACCACTCTGGCTGCAGCCAGAGCTGTGAATTCACGGAGCAAAGCTCTTTCCCAAGGCCAATATTGCCTGTCCAGATGATCCTGTAATTCCACCAAGGTCCAACATTTCATTTGGCCTCCCCAGCAGACCTGACCTTGCAGGAATATTTTCTTGGCGTGGACCACAGAGAAACTGTGAGGAGAAAGTATTAAATGCTTTCAAAGGAGACGAGAGCAGAAGGGGCTTTTTTTTTGTTTCTTGCTGTCTACTCAGTGATAAAGAGACAAAAAAAGCCAGAATTTCATAAAACACTGTTTGTTAATGATCAGGAAATGCAAAGCCTGACTACAGAATTACGCTGCTCTTTTGAAGGAGATTCTGGTGGCTTCTGCAAAAGAAAACAGAGCCAACTAATGCCAATAATAGGCTAAATAATTAAAAGAGATGTTTTCTCTCTTGAGAGTGGAAGCCACAAGGGGATTAATGAAGGAAGAGAGATAAAGTGAGGAAAAACTCTTGTATTTTCAGTAAAAGTGATGAGTTTATTATAAGTATATTGAAAAAGAATGAGAAGCCAGTGATTGGCCCTGGACTTCTGTCCTAAATTTGGATGTCTCGGTCAACCACACCAAAAATCTTCTCTCACTCCAAATAATCTGTGCAGTGCTCATCAGACCTGGGATACACCCACCTAAAGTAGCTTCAAGGGGCTTGGAGAGCCCCCAGTAGGTGGAAGAAAAAACCGGGATCCTGTTGGCTGAGATTCCTTAAGGTGCTGAGTATCCAGGGAATTTTAGTTCAAATCATTTCAGGTTAGAACCACTCATGTGCCCTGCAGGATGGTTTGGGTTGGACAGTAGGAAGAATTTCTTCCTGGAAAGGGTGGTCAGGCCTTGGAAGGGACTGTCCAGGGAGGTTTGGAGTCCCCATCCCTGGAGGTGTCCAAGGAACTCCTGGATGTGGCACTCAGAGCTCTGGGCTGGGTGACAAGGTGGGGATCAGACACAGCTTGGACTCGATGGTCTTGGAGGTGTTTTCCAACCTCAATGATTCTATAATTCCATTATTCTTTATTTTTTTTTTTGGGGGGGGTTGGGGGAAGGCTTTTTGGAACATCTACAAGGTGGCTCTGGCTGGGGGAAGGATCCCACTTCTCTTTGTGTGGATCAAAGTCAGTTGTTTGGTTTCCCTCCATCCTCCAAAAGCTTCCAGCTTTGAGAAAGGCACGATTGACCTCCCGGTGCCTCCCCAGCCACCCACATGCCATCTGGAAGTTGTGGCTGTGGACTGCAATCCCAGCTGTGCCAAAGTCCCTCCTGGCTGATTTCCAGAGCCAGTTTACATCCCTTGCCCATGGGTAGGAAGTGTGGTTAAAAAGTCTCCAAACTTGGAATTATTCTATCCCTGCAAGTACAGATTTCCAACCCGAGGTCACCCGAAGAAGGATTTCAAAGGCAAATCCTCATTCCTCTTCAGCAAGAAAAATATCCCGACAATATTTTTCTTTGACCTTCTTGAAGTGTTTTAATAAGACTGAAACAATCCATATTAACGGAGATTGAAATGTTTCATTTCCACGCTGCTGCTCCAATTGCTGCCTGATACGAGAGGAATAGAGCACAGCAATTTTACAAATGGTTTCAATAATGTCCCACTAAAGTCTGCCAAAAATCAATTTCTGAGCAGAGGGCTCTTTTCCCAGGGAAAATCTCCCTGGGGCTGTAATGCCAGGGTATGTGGAGAGGGTGAGCTCCGAGGACACCCTGCAAATCCCAGTGCTCCAGCAGCTCTCTGTGCTTGGAAGTTCTGACAAAGGGAATGAGACCTTGAGTCATGCTTTTGCAACTCTGATGCTACCACAGGAGTAGCAACAACAACATGAACAACAGGCTTTTGTCCCTCTTAATTCAAACTGTGAATCCATGTCCTTGCAGGACAGGATTCCCAGGCACCTGCCCACCTTTGGATTTTGCAGGGATACAAGGTGTGCAGTCCCCTTTATGGAGCCAGGAAGAGCAAAAGACGTTTTGGGCACCCAAATCTGCTTGGAAATCCTCCAGTTATTCCCCTCCTGGGAATCGGAGAGGAGCCTCAGGTCAGGATCATTTTCACTTTAATTCTACACTTCCATGGAGCTGCTGGAGAGAGTCCAGAGGAGGCACCAGGATGAGCAGAGGGATGGAGCAGCTCTGCTGGGAGGAAAGGCTGGGAGAGCTGGGATTGTTCAGCCTGGAGGAGAGAAGTGAGGTACTGACCGGGCCTCTTGGGGGTCCTTTCTGGCTAGCTCCAGCCCTAGGGCTCCACTACTCCAAGGACAAAAGTAAGAGACCGGAGGCGCTGTTTGTCCTTCCCTTTATCTCCTCGCTGTGGCAGCACCTGGCAGCCCAGCTGGTGACCTGGCGGAAAGGTGAGAGAGGGGAAAAGAGGGCAGGGGTCTGCTCGAGTGAGGTTTTAAACCCAGGGGAAAGGGGGTGGAAGAGAGGGACTACAGCCAATGGGTACAGGTGAGGGGAGGGGAGGCGGGAGGAGATAACCTGGAGAGACCAGCACCACCACGGGGCATTGGGGAGAGGGGAGTGGGGGAGAAACCATGTGATAATAGAGGGGAAATACAAACATTATGCAGTGCAGATTTCAAATCACCCAGTGCAAAATAACAACTAAATAAACTACTGTGTGCAACACTGCAGAGAGGCTGCAGGGTGACCAAATCGTGGCCTTCCAGGAACTGAAGGAGCCAACAAGAAAGAGGGAGAGAGAATACTCCCAAGGGATGGAGTGCCAGGACAAGGGGAATGGCTTCCCACTGCCAGAGGGCAGGGATAGATGGGATACTGGGAAGGAATTCTTCCCTGTGAGGGTGCTGAGGCCCTGGCACAGGGTGCCCAGAGCAGCTGTGGCTGCCCCTGGATCCCTGGAAGTGTCCAAGGCCAGGTTGGTTGGGGTTTGGAGGACCCTGGGATAGTGGAAAGTGTCCCTGCCAACCTGAGCACCCCCTCAGCTCGGGAGGAGTAGGAAGGGCTTCAGATGTCAGGTGTATCCTTTCCTCCTTTAAATCTTTCTCTCCGACTTTCCCTCTCCTCCTTCTCTGCAAAAATCTTCCTGCCACCTCCTGGAAGAAGCTGCAACTGCTGCAGTGCCTCTGCAGAAGGGGAATAAATTCTCTGGGTGTGCTGGAAAGCTCTCCAGGTTTGGGAGGAGGCGGGAGCTCCTGGGTGCATTTCCAGCCTCTCCTCTGTGTCTTTCCCCCCTGCCGTTCTTTTCTCTGTCCAGGAGTGCCTGCCTTGCTTTTTTTTTTTTTTTTTTTTTTTTTTAACGTTATCAGTGCTAAATGCCCGTACTTCCCCTCAGTCATTGCTTTCTTTTCAAGGAGAAGACAATACGGGAATTCAGCTAAAGCACAGGGAATTAGGGAGAGCGATTAGGATGCCCACCTTTGCGGTGTGGCTTTGTGTGCATGTCCAGCCAACAAGACAAATTTGGGTGTCATTATTTGTGTTACAAAGGGAATGCCAAACAACCTGAGAGAAGTCCCCATCAGGGGTTATCCAAACACAGTAAATTACCTCTGTCCCTAAAAAGGCAGGAGTAAGAATAAAATTAAATGGTCGATTTACTCAGGTGAGGTGAAATTTTGAAGCTAAAAAGTAACAAACTGGTTTTGGCCATCAGATAAGTACTGGAATGCATTTACACAGTGCTCTCAGGCACAGGATGGAAATCTGGGACGTCCTGTGCAGGGCCAGGGGTTGGACTGGATGGATCCTTGTGGGTCCTTTCCACTTCAGGATATTCCACATAATTCATATTCTGTGATGCTATTTCAGCAGGTTAATGCCTGGCATTTGGGATAACTGCATTTAACATTGGTGTTGTTTCAGCTGGATTTTTACCTGGGATAATCCCCTCAGCCTTGGATGCTCACTTTATCCATGAGCATCCTTTTAGCTCATTGACTCCCATATCAGTCCAGTCAGTTTTTTTCCAGCAAAATCCTACAGAATGTTTGCTAAACACAGCAGTGCCTCGTAGGAAGTGCTGAGGTCAGGGAGTTGTGCTGGATAACAACACAATTCATTGGGATTTTTATTATAATTATTATTCCAAATCTCTGTAGAATCTCACCCGTGTTTATCCCGAGTCGATCCTGTGTGGAGAGAAGGATCAACAAATATTCCAGAAAATCTGAGGGGCCTGGTCTTGGAGGGGTTCAATATTTAGTGTACAGGGACTGATTTAAACACCAAAATCTGCTGTGTTTACACATCTGGAGAGCTGCACAGGATATATATTCCTTAAACTAGGATTCCAGGATGTTCCTGCTCTTCTGCAGCTTCCAAAATACCCCAAAAATTACATTGGTGGGTAACAAAAGTCTCCACATTCTTTTGTAGTCAGAGGGGTTATAAAAATCGTGGATTTCAAGGCTGGCATCTCTCTATTAAATCCTTTGGCCAGGTAGGGCTCCCCTGTCTTTAAGCAGCTCCTTTGAAGACTGTAGGAGGTTTCCTACCTTGGTAATAATTTATTTGTTTTTTCAGCTTCCCAGTCCCTGCCAGACAGCTTGGATTGCTCCAGGAGAGTACTGGCCCTCTAGAAAAAGAAAAGAGGAATGAATGAAACCTCATTTTTTCTGGATCTATTAATATATTATTTGTTTTAATTCAGCTGTACTTTGCTCCAGCACCAATTCCCCAGCATTTCCCTGTTTCTCACCTCCCTGGAGATTTTATGCCCAATGTAAAACCAGGGAAGAGCCATTCACATTTTCTATCTGGGGTTACAGGGCCTGAATTGTGTCCCCTTGACATCTGGGTGAATTCAGACTTTCAGGGTGACCGTGGGGAGGGCAACAGGCCCAGCGTGGTCACAACACCTCCAGTCCACTGGAATCCAAGCTGAAAAGCAAAGCTTTTCTGGGTGGGATTATTTGGAACTGTTTTTATATCCATTTTATATCCATTCTGGGAGGGCTTGCACAACAGATGGTGGCTCAGTGCCCTTTTTGGGAGCGCGGTGTCACTGGCAGTGGCTCTGGGGGTGGCAGGGGGGCTGTGCTGCAGCTCCAGCTCACCTGGATGCCATTCCTGGATGTTCCCGGGCACATCCCTGGGGAGCGCTGCAGCTCCGGCTGCTCGGAGGCTGCCAACACCAGGGGACACTGTGACACTGAGCAGCGGCCGGGCTGGACATGGCCTCAGCCTCCGCCACCCCCAGCCCTGCGGGGACACCGGCACTGCCCTGCCCTGGGCTCCCCCGGGGCTCGGTGACATCGGATCGGTGTCCCCTGCGAGGAAGGGGGGCGGGGGGCCAGCAGGGCAGGGTGGACGGGGACATTTCCCTGCGCCCTTCAGAGTGGGACGAGGACACAGGGGTGACAGGCGGGTGCTGCAGCCCAGGACAGCCCCACCTGCGGCCGAGTGCTTTGCCTGGAGCCTTCCAGGCGGGAAGTGCAGTTTGGAGCTACCCAGGTGGGAGGGCACGGGGCCACCAGGGTGTGGTGGGGACAGGGCAGGTGGCACTTGGGCAGTGCTGTGGGTGAAGCTGGAGGTGCTGCTGGACCACTGGGAGCAGGGGATTAGCAGGACACCCAAGGGGAATGGAGGGGTCAGCTGGGACCTCCCCATTCGTGCCAAAGGCACATCACCCTGGCATCATTCCTGAACACAGCCCTGTGTTTTACCTCCAAATGCCTTGGAAGGATCAAGTGCAGTCTGAAAGGGGCTGCAAAGTTTGGCTGCTTGGAGCAGAGTTGGTGCTTTCCCTGTCACACCTGTCCTTGTCCCAGTGCCCTGCTGTGGCAGCACTTGGAAAGATCTCTCTGGGAAGGGTACAAGAATAACTCCCATTTCTCCTCTTTGCATGAGGTTTAAATTCCAGCCTTTATTTACACAAGTTGGGGGTGTTCGGCCTGGAGAAACGAGGGCTCTGAGGAGATCTTAAACCCCTTCCTGTGCCTAAAGGGGCTCCAAGAGAGCTGGAGAGGGACTTTGGACAAGAAATGGAGTGACAGAACAAGGGGAATGGCTTTAAGCTGACAGAAGGCAGGGGTAGATGGGATTTTGGAAAAAATTCCTCCCTGTGAGGGCAGTGAGGCCCTGGCTCAGGTTGCCAAGAGAATCTGTGGCTGCCCCTGGATCCCTGGGAGTGTTCAAGGCCAGGCTGGATGGGGCTTGGAGCACCCTGGGATAGTGGAAGGTGTCCCTGCCCATGGCAGGGGTGGGACTGGGTGGGTTTTAAGGTCCCTTCCAACCCAAACCATTCTGGGATTCTGGAATTTGTATTAGGGCAACCCTGCTGGGATAAGTTCCATCTCTTGGTATGACTCTCGTGGAGGATGGGACCCAGCTGTCACTGCCCACCCAAGCCAGCCCAGTGGGGACAGGACAGCACTCACCAGTGGATTTTGTGGATATTTGGAAAACAGCACAGGAATGTGGGGAGAGGGCAATGGAAGCAAAGCCAGCAGGGCTCAGCACCCTGGGAGAAAGGCCTGTTTAATGGCTCTGCTGAATCAGGGCCCAGGAGCAGCTCCATCTCCATCAGGTGATGGAATGACACTGGGTCAGCTGAGCTGGTGATGCCAGGGGGGTGAAGGCACCTCCAAGGGCTTGGGAAGCCAATGGCTTGCAAGGATGCCAGAGGAGGAGCTGGCAAAGCAAAGCCTCCAGCGGGCTGGGCTTGCCAAAAGCCTCCTCCCACACAGCAAATTCACCCCCAATTAAAAATGTATCTGTTTGCTTTCCTGAGATTGATCACACATTTAATCAGGCACTGCTCAGATATAGAGTAGCACTGAAAGGCAGAGATAATAAAGAAATCATTCTTTTAAAGGAGTAGCTGCATTGCAGATCAATTTCTTCAAAACCTTCATGTGCACAGAAATCCTCTGGGATGAATATTTCATAAGGGGAATAACACTGTTAAATTAATAAAACCCCTGCATGCCTAGTTATGAACTACAAAGATTGCAGAAGTTGTTCTTAAAAAAATCCTCCTGTTCATACTTTGTACATCAATTTATGACAGAGTCATAGCTGGACCCCGAGGGAAATGGAGGAGAAAAAGGGACCCTTTTGATGTGAGGAATTTTCAGTAAGTGGGAAGAGTTGCATGGACAGAACTGCCCAGCGAGGGCAGGCAGCCCTGCTGGGAAGGGGAAGCAGGATTCTCTGGTGGGAGCATGGGCATACTAAGATTAATTATGCTGAATATCCCTCCTGCCTCTCTCAGGCTGTGGGTGAGTGACCTGAGGAGCTGGAGTGGCCTGAAGCGAGGGATAGGTGAGATCCCAGGTGTCCATCTCCAGATACTCCTGGGTGTCACTGGGGCCACACCTTCAATACCAGTCCCTCAGCTGGTGGGGGTGGGAGAGTCTTCATCCAGCTGAGGGCACTTGCGCTGTTCAGCTGGAGAAGAGAAGACTGAGGGCAGAGCTCATCCTGACCCAAAGCTTCCTCTCGAGGGGCAGCTCCAATCTCTGCTCTGTGAGCAGGGACAGGACCCAGGGAATGGCTGGAGCTGTGCCAGGAAGGGTTCAGGTTGGATATCAGGGAAAGGTGTTTCCCCCAGAGGGTGCTGGCACTGCCCAGGCTCTCCAGGGAATGGGCACAGCCCCAAGGCTGCCAGAGCTCCAGGAGGGTTTGGACAATGCTGCCAGGGATGCACAGGGTGGGATTGTTGGGGTGTCTGTGCAGGGCCAAGGGTTGGACTTTGATCCTTGTGGGTCCATTCCAGCTCAGGTTATTCCATGATTCTGTGATTCCTTATTGTGGGACCAGAATTGGGGTGTTCATCTAGATCAGGGGGACCTGAATCAGCACAGCAGGGGATGGGTCTGTCTCCATCCTCCCCCCTGGCCATGCTTCCCCAGAAATCCCATCCTGGTTGTCACTGCTCCCTCCATTCCCATGCTAAGACCCTACCTTAGACTTCCCAGGGGAAAAGAAACTTCCACTGGAAAATTACCAACTTCTCCACCCGTCCTTTCTGTCTCTACAAAGCTCGTTCCCCTCGCACTTCTGCTCCCCAGCGAGCTCCTCGCTGGCTCGGTGGCAGCTTAGCAGAAGCTTCTCCTGCACGCTGCTCCCCAGCTTGAGAGGAACTCATCAGCTTTTAGCAGGCAAAGACAGAGAAAGCTCAAAACCACCATATTGATCTTCCTTTCCCTTTGAAATTTTCCCGAAGTAGCGCCAAATAAAAATAGAACAAAAATATGTATCACTGCTTCCCTACTTGTAGCTGATTTGTCTACTTGGCATTATTTTCTTCAGCAGGGAAGAGGGTGAGGCGCACAAAGGGGACAGAGGCACGGGATAAATAAGTAAGAATGTAAAATTGGGTGTTTTGAATTTTTTTTTTTAATGTTAACCAGATAATGTATTCATAATCTTCCCTGCTTACGACTAAAAAATGAGTGCTCGCCTTTTGAAGCCCTCATCTGGCAGGGAGAGATAGCAGATTTCTAAGAGCATTTTTTATGCTCCTTTGATGACTGCGAGGGGAAGAAAAAAATATTCAGAGAGCCGAAATGACATTTTTCTATAAATTTCACACAGCTCTGCAGGCATGTAGGCATGGAGGCATTCATTAAGATTAGTTGGAATTACTTAAGCACCGTGAATTTTCTCCATCAAGTTGGTAACTGGAACACTGCGGATTAGTTATTGATCAGCTGCCATTAATACTTGGGGCTCTTTCCATGCCTGTTGTTGGGCTTTTTGTTGCTCCTTCCCCCCTCTCTTGTGCAAGGCGAAGCTGTGAAATTCGCAAATTAAACAGGCACTCTTCAGTCTCTCCTTTGTTTTGGGGAACAAAAAAAAAAATCTGAACAGAAAATAGAACTCCTTTGTTCATGCAAATCTTTATCTGCTCTGCCTCACTGCTTCCCTACAGCTGCCCAAATTTGGGGTGGCTCTCAGACCTGCTGCTGCAGCCCTTCCAGAGAATCATGGAGTGGTTTGGGTGGGAAGGGACCTTAAAACCACCTAATTCCACTCCTTTCCGTGGGCAGGGACACCTTCCACTAGGCCAGGCTGCTCCAAGTCCTGTCTGACCTGGCCTTGGACACTTCCAGGGATGGGGAGGGCAGTGCCTTTCCAGCAGGGCCTCATGGTGGGATTTCAGCACACCATCCCTGCAGATGGATTTGGAGAGGCCACGAGCTGGGAATTCTGGCTGTGTACAACTCTGACCCTCGTGAGAGGCCCTGGAGGTAGCAGGGATGCACTCCCAGCATCTTTTTCCTACACAGGGGGATGTGCCAGGCCACAAAGTCCTTTCCCAGAGCTGTGCAGATCCCTGCAGCCCCTGCTGACCCCACTCCACCCATAGCCAGGGCCTGGACTGGGCACCAGCAGCTCCCAATCTCATTGTTGGTTACGGGATCTGGCTGAGGCTGAAAACTGAATTTGAACTGTGTGGGACCTTCAAAGATCTCAGTCTCCATCTCTCCAGGCCCTTCTACTTTTCTCCTGATCTTTGATTCCTTTTGGAAAGCTGCTGGATTTTAGTGATGTTCATTCCTAGTGAAGAGCACTGTGATGGAGTTGGGTTTTTCCCAGCCAAACTTCAGCCCTGCCAAGTTTGAGACACAGGAATATTTTGTACATTTAAGCAACAGCGTCCTCCCAGAACTCCAGTGGGACTTCCTCTTCTGCTCCTGGTGCCTGACCAAGGCCCTCAGCCCTGTGGGGTGTGATCCTCCCCACACACTGGTCTGCTGAGGCACAGCCCTTTCTCACAGGAGCCAGGTCTCCTCTCCTTTCCCAGAAGGTTTTCCTGAGCCTCTTTGGGAAGCTGCTGGTGCTGGGCACCTGGACACCAGATGGATGGGTGGGCCATTCCAAGCCTGTTGGACCTGCACAGCTGAGTGTGAGGTGGTGCCACTGGGGCGAGGAGGAGGAGGAGGCAGCAGCAAACTTGAAACGCTCACTGCAGGATAAATCCCAAAGGAATTGTGCTTGGCTGGACCTGCTCTCCAACCAGCACCCCTGAGCAAAGCTCCAGCCCCACAACAACTGTGCAGGGAGCTGGTTCTGGCTCTTCTGTGTCCAAACCACCAGCTCCTGTCACCTTCACCTGTTCCTCCTTCTGTTTGCCAAAAATCCCTTGCCCCAAGTCTGAAGAGCCCCGTGGAGGATTTGCCACATTTCTCATCAGAGCAGCTGTTCCTCAGCAGGTTCTGGAATAAATGACCAAGGACGACTTTGCAAATGAGCATCCAGAGGAGCTCCAGGCAGCTGCTGCTGCAGGAGGAGAACAAGGCTTCCCTTCCCCACACTCCTGAAATGGTTTCTGTTCTTCCACAAGGATCTGCCATGAGCAGAACTGGAGTGGGACCTTCAGGGTGTCCTGGCTCCAGCTGCCCCAGGCTGAGGGAAGCTCTGGGATTGGGTGGGACACACTCTCCATTATCCAAAAAGTGACTAAACCAGCTCAATTCACATATTCCTATTTCAGAACTGCAGTTTAAAGAAGGGGAGGGATGACAAATAGGAGAGCCCTGTGTCAGTGACAGGGAGAGTGGGAGTTTCTTGCAGCTCCGAGGTGATGGCTCCATTCTCATCAGGATAATTTGCCTCCTCCTTGTGGGGAAGGCAAGAGTGTCACCCTTCCCAGGTCCAGGCCTTTTGGGGTGGGAAGGAAGATGTGCCAGTTCAAGTACCACATCTACACCTGGAAGAGCCAGATCTGGGCCCAGAATTTTTACTCTTTGACCTTTCTAGGCACCAACTTCCAGCTGTTACAATGGAATTTATGGAGCATCCCTGTCATGTTTCTCTGTTAAGGCCACTGAAAGTGAAATCTCTCATTCCTCTGCCCCTTGCTGCTGTGTAATGCTCAGAGAAGCTCCAGGGATCCCTCAGGAACTTCTCTTTAGCCATTCCTGTGGTGCCTGAATTCCCTTCCCTGAGGTACAATCAGGAGCAGAGGCTTTATCAGGACACTGTCAGCTTTTCAGCAGGATCCTGGAGCTGACAGAGAGCCACCACCACTTCAGAGGCTCTGATTCTTTGTGCCTTGTCAGCTCTAATGAACCCATGGTCAGACTGAAAGAGGAAAAATTTAGGTGGGACGCTGGGAAGAAATTCCTCCCTGTGAGGGTGCTGGGGCCCAGGCACAGGGTGCCCAGAGCAGCTGTGGCTGCCCCTGGATCCCTGGAAGTTTCCAAGGCCAGGCTGGACAGGGCTTGGAGCAGCCTGGGACAGTGGAAGGTGTCCCTGCCCATGGCAGAGGATCTTTAAGCTCCCTTCCAACCCAAACCATTCCATGATTCCATGGTCCTAATTGTGAGGCAGCTGGAATCAGGAGAGTGCTGGAATTGGACTCCAGAGGCTTCCATCAGGAAGGAAATGTGTGTGATGTAGAAGCTGTCCCTTGTTTTGGCTGTCTGGCAGCACAGCAGCTCCTGAGGCTGGGAGGAAAGCTCTGAATGATCTCTCCTCAGGGATGTATAAAGTCCTGTCCTGCCTGGAATGTCTGCTCCTTTCCCTCACAATGGCCATTTCATGGGGTATTTGTTCCAGGGGGTGCCTGGACATGGCTGGACTCACTTTATGCCCCACTCTGGTTCCCATTCTCCAGGGACATTCCACCTGGTGTATATTCTCAAGTCCTCCTGGGATCTGCACAAAAGCCAGGGAATATAATTTTTCTGCTGGGCTGTCACATTCCCTGATTTCAGTCTGCTGTCTGTCCCAGGGAATCCCAAAGCCCTCTCTGGTTGTGCTGAGCTGCAGCAGGAGCCCAGGGCACAGGTGTTGCTTTGACCTGAGGTGATGCAGACCCAGAGCAACCTGGATTTGCATTCCTGGCTGGGCCAGCTGTTAAACAAAGAAATGTTATTTCTGAGAGTTTGAGCAATAAAAAACATGGAAATGAAACAGCGAGGTAATTCCTAAGGGAACCATGTCAAAGGGAGAAAATCCTGGAGCATTACTTTTTGCACATTCCAAATCCATCCCTCTCACTCCTGTCTCTTTCCTTCCATTTTTTTTTCTTTTTTTTCTTTTTTTTTTTTTCAAGAAAACAGCTCATCAAGTGAAATCGAAGTCTAAAAATCTCTCTAAAAATCCTTTATGCTGGGGAAAAGAATATCTCAATGAAAAACAAGTCTGCCAGAATTACATTCAATACTCCTAACAAAGTTAAAGGAGATATCACTGGGAAACAGTGTAAAAACATTATGGTAAAATCTACTTTTGCAAGAAATGAGCATCACCTCCTGCCAACTAAAGACAAAGAGAAAGCTCTGCAAAAGCTGGCCAGTATTTTTCATGCTTAGTACTTTACTAAAGCAATAAAACACTATCACCACCTTCAAAAACTGTCAGGGAGTAGTGACAGCAGTGACAGGGGCTCCCTAAAGGGATGGAGAGTCAGGTGTCAAGCTCCAAGAAGGGAAAGTGCTTTCACTGGCCAGGAAAGCCAGTGCCACTGCCACTGCAAGTCAGAGACAGGCAGACCCAGGGAGAGCAGACCCAGGGAGGGCAGATCCAGGGAGGGCAGACCCAGGGAGAGCAGACCCAGGGAGGGCAGACCCAGGGAGGGCAGACCCAGGGAGGGCACATGCAGGGTCAAACGAGTCTGTAGTGCCAAGGCAGGCCCAGGGCCAAGCCAAGCAGCCAGTCCTTGGAGCAGGGTGCAGACCAGCAGGGTCCTGGCCAGGGGCACACAGGGCTGAGGCTGAGCCACACCAAGGCTGCCTCCAAAGCAGCTCAAACTGGGACTGGAGACCCAGGGCTGAATTTAAGTGTGGCTAGTGAGGCAGCCCATGTGAGCACCAGGCTGAGGCTGGTCAGAGCTATTCTAATCAGAGCCCTGAACATCTGTGCCTAGGCCAAAATTCACTTTTCTAACCATGTGTAAAGAAGGCCAGCAGTAGCAGAAATCAACCAAGCAAAAGGAAAAAGGTAGGAGATTGTATCTGGCAGCAGATAAACAGTCCTGAAATAGAGGTAACCTCATAAGGACTCAGTACTGCACATATCACACAGACTAATTAGTGGACAGGACTACAGCAGCATTCCATGGAACAAAAGAAAGTCAACATCCCAGAAGGAGCCATACAGCTGGAGAACCAGAGCCAAGGACAATCCTACAGCACAGGCACCTCTGTNAGTGTGGCTAGTGAGGCAGCCCATGTGAGCACCAGGCTGAGGCTGGTCAGAGCTATTCTAATCAGAGCCCTGAACATCTGTGCCTAGGCCAAAAT
>WBNO01008543.1:0-27140 GCA_013400575.1 Peucedramus taeniatus | reverse complement strand
TAAAATTAAAACAATAAAATTAATACATTTAAAAGCAAAGTATTATGGGAACACAAAGACCTTAAATAGCATGTTAGATAGTCTAAAAAGAATTTACATGAAAATTATGAGAAATCAAACACAGAGCATAGCTAAAAATCTCAGTGTCTTTAGGGTGGGGCTCTGAGTTAAAATGACAAACACCAAATAGGAATCTCTAGAAAAATTATACCTGCAGTTTAGTTCTCTTGAATGATTCAAGAGACAATGAAGAAATAGTGTGAAGCATAACCACATTGCTCTAACCAGGAACTACAAGAAGACTGAAGAATTATCCTCTTGGCCAGAAAAGATAACAGCAAATTTTGAGAGATAGTTCATGTCTAGGGTGCCCTGTACCAAGAAAGGGGAGAAATAGAAGATCAAAAATGAAAGATACAGCTTTGCTAAAAGCAAAATCAGGAAGCTGCTACTGGTGGCAATTACATTGCAAATCTAACCAACTGAACTAAGCAGCATTTACAAAATGGTTAACAAAGAGCTTAATTAGAGACAAAAGTTTTGTGAGAGCAGCACTGTTGAAGGAAATGTCACCAACAGAAATTTACCTGATTTTTTTAAATTATGAGTGCACGTTTTCAATAAAATGGAACTAGAAATGACAGTGTTTGCAAACAGTCAAAAGACTGAGATATATTGATATGAAGTGGGTGCAAGGTCAGAAAGACTGAATGCAAGGATAAATAAACTGTAGAGACAGCAACACCAAACACAATAAATGTGGAGGCAGTCACAATTTAAGGACATCAGTCTGTGGGGTATCATGTCTTATAAAGAAAGCAAATGTCTCGCAGAGTCCATATGATCTTCTGCAAAAATAACAGAGATTAAAATCACAATCTGTCCAAGAACAGAGACTGGAGAAAAAAGCTCTGATTGTGAGGCAGAGACAAATCACTATCTCACTTATCTCTCGTAAATGTTTGCAGGAGTCTGTAAAATTTGATCGGATTTGTTTTTATTTTTTCTTAGTGATGTAACAAATGAAGGAAGAATGAGCTTCAAAATAAACAGTGGAACTGATCACAGTGTAAATTCTGGAAGCACATATGAATATATGGTGACACACAAATAAACAGCAACTTGCCTGGCTCAAAATCAAAACGAGTCGTAATTTACATAGTAAGCATAAAATGAACCCATGTGGTGAAGTTATACAAGCACTCCTGTACAAGAATAAATACAATCAAAACACCTCAGAATAATGAAACAGGATTTTTCTTGCAGGCTTGTTTTGAAGAACAGTCTGCAAATATAGAAAATCAAAGCATAATCCAAAAGTAGGAAAGTTCTTTAGGTCCTCAGAGGGAGCCTCCATCAGAAGATGACCCAGAGAAGCTGATGAAGCTTGCTATCCTGAAATACAAGACATAAAATATATCTCATTCCTTCATTGTCTACAGAATCAAGACTTTTCAAGAGAAAATTGTCCTTGATGACTAACATTTAAGTCATATTGTCTTTTCACTACAGCTTTTTATCAGGTATAAATCTAAAATATAGTCTTTTCTAACAATTAAGATAGAATTCTCTCCTTGGAGATTTTAAAACTTGAGTAGATATAGTCACATAAGACCTCACCTGCCTGACATAACTTTGAAGTTAGTCCTGCTTCATGCAAGATATTAGTCTAGATGGCCCCTGGAGATAAATTATGACCTAAATTATTTTGTGATCACATGATTTTGTGAGCAATGGGAACATGCAAAGAAAAGATTTTAAACTCATTTATACTCTTAGGAAAATTGAAAGAGAAAATAAAGCCATTTGGAATAAAGAATATAGAAAAAAAAGATTGTTTCTGTAATACATGTTTTATTCACCTTTCCAACTAAGCAAGCTAATACACCACATTTCAGTTTAAACTAAAATTTAAAAGGCTGTAGGAAAAAAAAAGACTGTAGAAGACAATTTATAGCATCTGGGTCTTGTTCATTAACTTTGCTCTGAGGAAAGACCCTTGGCTGTTAAGCTGTAGAATATTTTGGTCTTTTCTCCTAATTTCCTACTTTCAATAAGTGCATTTTGGATAACAGAAACCCAGGTGTTGCATCAGAAAATAAACTAGCCAGCTATTACTTTTATACTTGCTATTTTTTAGCTTGGATTTTGAAGAATTTTACAAAGTGGAAGAATGCTATCAGAGGAGCAGGGTAAGAGGAGTTTATCACAGTACTTAAGTTCTAGGGCCTATATTGGGATAGATAGGGGCTTAACAACTCCCTGCCTTATTTTCTGGATTTAAAATAGTGTTGAGAACAGAGATGTAATTCATCACTCTTTCAGTAAATAAAAACACTCACTAAAGCATTTTAATTCTGAACTGAATCTAGTCATAAGGAATCTCAATTGTATGTCCTGATTTCCAAACAGAATTTCCTATTCTGCTAAGAAAACTTTGTGAGGAATCGGTGTGAAATGAGGTAACTCATGTCACTCTCCTCACAAGTAGCAAAGATAATTCCTTGTCAAAGATGTATTTGCACATCTCTATGGTCAGGGTGTGCATCAGGGCCATCAGTCACTGGAACACACTGCCCAGGGAAGTAGGCACACCTCTAAGCCTGCCTGAGTTCAAGGAGTGTCTGGACAATGCTCTTGGTCATATGGTTTAGTTGTAGGCAGTCCTGTGAGGGTCAGGAATTGGACTCAATGATCTGTATTAACTTCCCTTCTGACTTGAGATAGTCTTTGATTCTTAGGATTCTATGATTTGTACATGTGAAAATGCCTTGGATGTTATTCTGAAGATGATTTCTTTGATTATTTTATTTGAACATGGTGTCCTCTTATTTTTGGGTGAAGAAGGGCCACAGTTTGTCACATTCCCTCTTTGATCTTAAATGAACTAGTATGACTGACTGCTCTTTTCCAAACAGCCTTATTTTCCCTTCATTCTCCTGGAATCAAATTCAATTTTAGACAACAGTAAAGCACTTACACATTTTTAACACACATACATTTTCTCAGTGTTGCTCCTCTCAGAGGAATGATTTCCGTCCTTTCCTCAGATTAATTCCTTTCAATACCACAGGAATGCTGACTTTTTAAACTATAGCTCTATGTTGGTGCCTTTGATGCTATGTATACATAATATTTTTCATTCTCAGCATGATTCACAGAGCTTCTTCCTAGGATGTTTAGCCTCAGAAATGATAGTTGTCATTCTTGTGAAATTAACCACATGCAAAGTAAAAGACTATGCTTCTTACGGACAATTTATCACTTCAGAATAGAAATACACTGGGTCAAACCAATGCTAGAGTTAATTTAATCATAAGATGGTTTGGGTTGGAAAGGGTCTTCAAGTTCATCAGTTCCTGTCCTGTGGGCAGATTCATCTTTCACTAGAAAAATGAAATTAAATTTACTGGAGTTACTCCAGGACTGACTTCAGCTCACCTGGTAAAACTATGAAGAAAAAAAAAGCTTAGCAAAGACACATTTTCTGCTATCTGAAATAGAGTGATAACAGAACTTAACCAGAAAAACCATATCATTTTGGTTATGTAAAGGTTGTAATGTTTCTGGATCACATTTTGCCATACATAACTGTAATACAGAAGTGAATGCATACAAAAAACAGTGAGACAACTTATCGTATTCAAAGCTCCTAAACCATATGAAGTTCTAAACCATGGATCATACAGATAGCTATCTTATTTAGAGTTTAGTGCTGCCTTCTGAGGAAATTACATTGGTAATAATCAAATTAGTAAAATAAAAATCAATCCTCGATTAAAAGTAGATGTACATTATGTCTATCTCTGGCTGTCCTTGATGCTCGAATGAAACAATGGCTGGAGAAAATTGTTGGTATATGAAATAGAACTCCAGACTCTAGCTTTTCCCAACCCAATACATTAATGGGAATAAGGTTCCAGTTTTCTGGAGACAAATGTATCAACTGGTAGAAAATTAGTCTTTTTCCCCTTCTGCCTTCTCTCTTCTTCATTGATTGAGGCAATAAAGCATTTCTATCATTCTGGTTACAAGGAGATGCATATGCAGGAAGGTGATATCAGCTTGAATATCTTCAACACTGAGCCCTCTAAATCCACTGAGGTCTCCTAGTCCAGAAGTCTTCTGACTGTCAGGAAGATTATGGAAGTCAGAGAGAAACAGTAGTACCAAACTGAAGAAAGTATCCTATAATTTGAATTTGTGTCAGTACTACTCTGACCATCAAACAGAGAAGGAAGGCTACCTCAGTTTCCCACTTCCTTGTTGGGTCCTCAACCTATAATATCCTACTGAATTAAGAAAAGGTATATAAATGTGAAAACATCATCTGAAGCTTGTGATCATCTCTGTCCTTTTAGAGGATGGTTTCTGTGAATGTTTTTCAAAAAAATCTCCAAAGCAAAGCTCAGTGGGAGACTGGATGCAAAGAAGATACGGGTGTCACAAATCAGGCACCCTGGGAGAGAGGCAGTTCTCAGTAAGAGCAGCAAGTCCACTTGCAGAACAAAATCATAAAGATGCCTGAACTTTGAGGGGTTCTCATTCACATTGGTGTCAACACATTGGTGTCAACCTCAATCCCACCTACCTGTCATTGAAGAACCTCAGTGGGCATTTCATAGGATAAGTGAAAGAAGGATTCTCATTCTTAAGGTCATAGAACTTAGTCATAGATTGTGTAATAGATTGGTCATAGATTGTGTCCCCACTGCAGTGAAAATCTGTACCAACAGATGTACATTAGGCAACCTAAATATGCTTAGTGAAACTATCAGTCACTGAACAATACTCTATGAGGAACTTGAAAATCAATGTGAGCTATAACCCCAGCATCAGATTCTCAAGTAGATTTTCTACTTTATCACAGTGTCCTGTGAATTTCAGGTTATGTCATTAGCAGTAATTATTTATCTTTAGCCAGCTTTAAGTTCTGGTGGTGACATCAGCACATCTTTGAACTGTCAGTCCATTAAAAATAACTGTGTAAAATTCTATAATATCCAGTGAATCATTCCTGTAAACATAATTTCAGTTCATTTCTATATTTCCATAAAAAGAACAAGAATGCTATTTCCATTTGAATTAATTGTCCCAAAATACCCAAGCCTTGCTTACATGAGAGTTTAGTGAAAGAACCGTTCTCAAAAGTGTGAAGGAGGAAAAGACCTGTCAGCAATGCAGGAAAAAGTGGCAAATGGCAAAGGCAGAGACAGCAGCAGTATCTCTGATGTGAGATATTCCACCTGTGCATCATGAGCAGGGGCTTTGCTGCCAGCTCCTACCTCTGACATGCCTCCCTCTCTCATCTGCTACAAGTTATCTCCATGCTGTGTGCAGCCCCTGTAGCAGCCAGGGTGAGGAAAAAGGCAAAACCCAAAAAGAAGAAAAAAGGACTCTTTTGTGACTTTTCCTTTTTCAGCTTTGTGGGAGATTGAGACCGAGCTTTGTCACAGACTAGTGGCCTGTGACAGAGGAGCGGGGAGAGGACTGCTCTCCAGGCAACGGAGCACAAAGGGAGAGAAAGAGTGGCTGCAATCAAACGCGGAAGGGGATGAAATATCTGCCTTGCCTGTATTATATAAATAACACAGAAATATGCCTCTTAAGCAGGATGACCATCTGTCTGTGATGGGTGACAAGCCTGTTTTAATGTTTCCTGTAAAAAAGACTTTGCAGAATTTTGAAGTTAACTTGACCCCCTACCTGGATTTTACCTCTGACACTGCAAAGCCTTCCAGCACACTTTGCCTAAACTGTCTCTACACATCACCCACTGCAAAAGTTCCTTAGGTGGAAACCCTGCTACTGTTTACAGTTCACAGAAACACAGTTTGATAACTTGGGACAGGAAGTGAAAAATGCCACTAAGCCAAATGAAACTAGAAGGGAGTTTATGTGGGAAGAAACTAATGAGTCAGACAGATATTTTGGAAGAGTTACTCATCTAAGAACTGTTAGATCAGTCCCTTAAGAAAGTCCCTTAATACTGCTATGTTTTGACTTAATAAATGTTGACAACAGTGGGTAAACCTGCCATCCTGTTTCGGAGTAAATGTGAGAATCTATTGAAATTCATTTGGGGGAAAAAGGTGGCTAAAATACCCACATGCATTCTCCAAGAAACAGGAATGGCCCACTGCCCAACAGGAAGACAACATAAGAGCAGATCTTTTGCTGTAACTACTTTTATGTATGTTCAACTGTCTGTGAAATAAAGGGGAAAGGAGTATAAAAGGCAGCCCAGAAGATGGAGTGGAGTTGGGCTGTGGGAATATCCTGAAGGCACCACCTGAATGTGGTCTTACAAGACTGTGGGAGTGTGTGCCAAGAAGCAGCATGCTTTGATGGCCTGCAGCTGGAGAAAAAGAGACGTGTGCTTGCAGTGCAAATATAGCTTCACCAATGGGGTCTAGTTCCACCATCAATTTTACCTTTTGAGGAAAAACACCTGAAAAAGTGCAACAAGTTTAATTACTAGAGTCAAAACACGACAACAATTCTGCTGCAATTAAAAAAGTGTCCTGAGGTATTTTTCTTATTTCTAGTATTCAGTCTTTCTATTACATTTACGTAATAGTGTTTATATTACATTTGATCCAAAAGATGACAATATGCAGCTGGTATTGCATCGTGTTAAGATGTTGCGTTATGTATGTGAACATCAGAACATGGATTTGTAAAGAAGCTTGAGTATACCCTCATTAAATCCACAAATGAAATCACTTGACTCCCAAGTGATTCGGTTCTAAATCCAAAATCACACTGAAGATCCTTAGCAAAAACATGACCAGTTATGATTAATGAATTCTATGCAATTAAATTAAACAAAAATGCCATTTGGCCTGGAGATCCTGATCTTACTTTTATCCACAGCTGAAAGTACAATTAAGAAAGGGTAAGAACTTACACAATTACATTCAAATAATTTTTTCCTAAAATACGGGTTGACAAAATCAACCATTCTTCATAAAACTATCTGTCTGTGTTCAGACTTAATTATTTTCTTCCAGGTACCCAGTAGTGACATGTGACAATCCTTAGGGTATTTCTGCAACTCACAGTACAATTAAAATGCTCTAGTGAAATGGAAGTGGTTGTTAACTGTCTTAACACATTTTCTGCTTGAAAATCCTACAATGGTTAGCATGTTAACAAACACCACAACTCTGATAAAAAAGCTTTCCTTTCATGCTATGCATTAACTTCACACAATCAAATTCTTTTACTCATGGCAGGTATCCTAAATGGTTTTTATACACAGTGTTACAATACCAGTGCTATAATTCATCATGGTCCAGCTAGTGGAACCCACTAAAGAATCCCAGCACAGCTGATGTTATTATTCTCCTGAATATGCTGAGACATGTCTGTTGAAGCCCTTACTTTGTCTTCTTCCTAACTCCTTTTTTGGTGTCTTAGTGGTATCAAACAGTGCAATTTCATGATAACACTATCAAAGAACACAAAATCCAAACCTGAATCAAGTCTCATAGCATGCTAAAAAGGCAAGGGATCTGAATGTCTGGGCTGCTTTTCCAGGAAGAATTGGTGTCAACCTCTTTGCTATCTAATTTGCACTCTTACACGTGCTTCTCCATTCCAGAACCAGCTTTCTGTGTTTGGTACTACTGTACTATGGTACTGTGATTTTACATGAGTATTTGGAGAAGTCTTCATAATTTTAAATTACAGATGTGTTACTATTAAAATTCAATGATGATGATGATAATGATGATAACAATAATAATAATAATAGTAAAAAAACAGTAAAAGAAAACTAGAAAATTAGCTTTATAGGTGGTTTTATAGCTAATGGTAGACAGCCATGTCCTTAGATCATATGAACCCAAATGAGTGCTGGTTACATAAAAGTGGCCATTTGGATACAAGATAGGTAAAATCCTCAAACTCACACTTCACAGCAAGGTACCCTTGCACAACAGCCCTCAGGCAGAAAAAGCTGAGAGCCTCAAGGCTGTCAGCAGCATCTTTAGGGAAAGAAAAACCAGAAAAGGAGGACTAATAATTCTGTACTATATTACAGGTGTTTGTGTACAGAAAAATTACAAACAGGAGTATGACCAAGGCCACATTATGTAGACAGAGTAACAGCATGAGAAACTTTTTTATTAGTGCCTCTGGCACTACTTCAAAGCAATAATCCAAAAATCTATTATCCTCAAGAAATTCTCAGTTTTTTTAGTACTAGTATTACAAAGACCGTGTTATATTAAATGATGTTGTGGATTGACACAAAGTTTAAAAATTATTGTCAATGGAGGCTGCATCTAAGAACATTCCTGTGAGAGCTAATGGGAACCCAGGAGCAGAAAGGCAACATGAAGCTCTTTACATTCTCAAAAAACTTTTGTGTAGCTCATGCAACGGCCTTCAGAGAGCTGGAAACAAAGGCATGAACAGGTATTAATCACTTTCAGAGGGAAAACTCTTAAAAATCTTTCAAGATGCTTGAATGCCAAGATATTCCTTGAAACTTTTTTGGAACAATAAATGACAAGTGAATAAATATTATGTCAAGTGTTATTCATGTAACACTCTGGAGCAATGTGTCTTTAACTGTACACTGTTGTGACTCTAGGGCTTCACTGGTACCATCCCAGTGAAACTATAATTTCAGTGTCTATTAATCATCCAGGAAGACTTGGCCTAAAATGAAGATTGACTTAGTATTTTTGTCTTCATGTCTATAATAAAAATTGTCAGCTAGCATTTTCCTAAGATGAAAAAAGATTATTTCAGAAGAAGGTGTCTGTGGAGTTATTCCTCCTGCAGTGTAACACAAAACTGACTTATAACCATTTAAAATCAACTTGATCTAAGGAGTCTTGAAAAATAGGAATTCTTTTGGCTACTCATTTCTGTTAAGGTGATCTCAGTTAAATGTTGGGTCTACATGGGAACAGTTGCTTGAATGTCAATTTGTGTTGTGCAATTCAGCATATTACACAAACTACAATGCAATACAAACTCTGAGGCAGCAATATTGCTACCTATAAACAGTTGTAAGTCACTGTGCAGGACTAAGAATAACTTTTGTGAATAACTCTGAATTATAAGTGCAGATACAGTGAAAGGCATGACTTCAACAGCTGGCTTAAAAAACACAGCTGCCAATATCACCTCGAAGCCTATTGTAGTTGTTTCTTAAAAAAAAAGTTTTTATCACACATGTTTTAACAAAATGTTATTATATCTGCCCAAAACAAGGTTCTGTAGGACCATCATGGCCGCCCAAAATACATTTTATAGTAAAAGTTGTTATGTAACCTGATACCACTTTTCCACACTACCCTCCAGAGGCTCTGTCCCCTAAATCCAGCTAAAGGCCATGAGGATCCAGTTGCACAGGACTTGCTCATGGCTCATTCAGTCTCTCAGTGCATCTGTAATCCACATTTCACACCTCAGAACACAGAACACGACTCATGCAAAATCAAGTGTGGAAATGTAACAAACTGCTGCTGAAAATGAGTCTGCAATAGCACTTTCACATTTCTCCATGTCTGCATGCAGCTAGTTTTTCTTCTCTGTGATTAAGGACATGTTATGCCAGGAGCATACCACATTGTTAAAATGTCCATTAGTTTAATCTACAGCTATTATGTGGCCTTCTCAACCCATTAAACTTATTTTAGCTGATTGTTTTTTTTCTGATCCATGCGCTTCTAGTCTATTTAATTTAAATAAACCTGCATTTGGAGAAGATACTTAGCCTTAAAATGAGCAGTATCTGATGGGAATGAGAAAAGACAGAAAGAAAAATATAAAGTAGATACATCTGTTGATAACATTTTTTGTCACAAACAGATATTTTTACAAATTTACATCTAAAGAAAAAAATTTGTTCTTACTATAAAAGTTGAGAATTTTGTCATTGATGCCTACAAAACCACAATTCTTCTTCCTAGTATTTTGTTTGCTTCTGCCGTGGTATTCACCAAAACCAGACAATAAAACCAAGGAACGCATTGTATTTACTAACTTTTATTAAGTACAGTGCATACATGTCATTCACTGCTAACTTTGGGCCAATTTATATGAATACAAAGTGACAAATTATACTGACACAGCCACAAATTTCTGATTATCATCAGATTACACTGACACAGTAGCATACTATAATTCAGCCACACCTGAATTTGAACATTATGAGCTCACATATTTGAACCAAGATGGAAGAAATTCATACTGTATGGAGCTGTAACCCACCCAAGAAAATAAAAGGATCAGAATAAGAAAATTCCAAAGCAAATCTGAAGTTATAATATGGACACCTCTTTGCTCACGCAAAATCTACGCCAGCCTTATTATTACCTGTTTGATTATAATGGTGGCACTTGGATAACACTGGCTCACAGTGAGGAAAGAGTGAACCCCAAAAAATATACACAGACTGCATAGTCTTCCTGCTGCATACAGAAGGTCATGGATGGTTCTTAATATTATAATGTGGCTCCAAGATAAATAAAAAACCAGTGGGAATCCTCCTTGTCCTTTTGTCCTTGAGAAAAAACAAGAGCTGCTTCCTAATGTTAGACTCAAGCAAAATTCCCGGGCTTTAATGGGAGTTTTGACTGACTGGCGTGCAGGGCTTTGTTCCAAGAAGGATGGGGAGCACAAAGGTGAAGACTGAGAAGTGATATCACCCTTCTGCAGAATGGTGTGTTCTGTAGAAGACAAAAGGGTATCGATTCGGATTTTACGGTAACCATGTTTTTTTACCAACGGGATTTGTGTTCTGGAGAGGCTGCTCCCATCCTCTGTATGCAGAAAAATTGGTAATAGATTTGAGGAGATAAATGACATTGAGCTTTCTATTACTGTTGGTGTAATAGGGCATCCCAGTCTGCCAGCTGGTGGAATTTTGGTGTGTTTGCCTTAGCTTCCCAGTCTGGATAGCCTGTCAGCTTTTTTACATGCATGCCTCTCTGCATCCCCACCTTCCCTTTGCCTCAGGGAATTTCTGCTTACATTTAAGAGGAGCAGAAAAAAATGGAATACATATCTTTTATGTAGCCTTTGATTGTATTTTATGTTTTGTAATTGTTATAAAAAATAACTCAAAGCTCAGTTTTTCATTTATTATTGGTCACTTGATAAGATAAAACACTATGTGCTATGAGCTCTTGACTTTTTTGTCATCTGAGATTGAAAATACAATGATAAATACATTAAATATTCACAAAGGGAGTCAAATAGGGTCATGGAAAGTGCCATACATTAATCATAAATGTGTGGTATTCCCTTGTTAAATGATATAGTTCAGCTCTACATTTTCTGACAAATGAGGTCAAGATGTTGTTTGCTGTTAGAAACTAATTAGAGGAAATTCTTCACCCTTTTTTAATGAAGAAAAGCAAACTTTTGGAAATGGTAATGTGAAGAAAATTCAGATGATGGTGAGCAAAACCAATTTTTTCCCCAGAAGAATATTTCTAAAAAAAAGGTGGGATTAGTCACAAAGTTCACTTGGCTCACATACTCATCATTTCACTAGTCAATAAGGTTACATCATGGACTAAAATCAATGTCTTATGGCAATGAGAGATAAGAGGAAAACAATGAGAAACTGATTATTATTGTCAAATCCTGCTGTTATTTGAGCTATTTTACTTTACTATTGGATATTAATGGGATGAAATGAAAGAAAGACCTTTCAACACTTAGCTGCCACATCCCTTGTGTACAGTCCAGGCCCATAAGCTGGAGACTGCCTCTCTGTATCATCTAGGAGAAGGTGACAGGTTGAAAATGGGTTGGGGTAAACACCTATGACCCCTACTTGCCCCTACACCTCAGCCCACGGAGGCAGCCAGCCCTTCTGGAAAGGGGCTAATCTACAACCACTTACAGTTGAAGTTCACAAAACTCCCAATATAAAGATGCTTCTTTTCACCCACGGGAGTTTTTTGTGTGAATTTATCTTATGGACAATCAAAAGGTGCATTTCACTATCCAAACAACAATCACAGTCCAAAATGGAAGTAGAGGAGTGCCTTCACAGAAGCATTACTTGGTTTTCAGTTAGGTTTTTTTTTTTTAATGAAAATAATTGCACATATTAGCACTTTCTTGCAGAAGTGAATCTTTTTTTAATTCCTTAAAAAATATTTAATACGGATGCTTAGAGCAGTTTTACAAATTTTCATATCCTTTGAAGAAGTTTTGAACGTTTTATAACAGAGTAGAATGGTCCTTAGTTATATTTACCAGGAAAAAAGAGGTTGGTTCAGGCAGACTGTGTATGACATGCATGCTCATGCTTCTTATCAACCAGGGCATCTATAATTAAACAAATTCTATAAGATAATGGCCACAAAAAGAAAATTTTTGTGCTTGCTTTCAAGCTCTGCTGAAATTCAGGGTAATTCTGTCTCTGAATCTGAGGATACATTTGACTATATATGACTGAGGAAACAAAAAGCCTGGGCTATATTTCTGCTAGCTAACCAAGCATGGCCAGGACACAGGCTAACCACTACTACAGGAGATTTTGCATCACTACTACAACCCCTGAGCACAGTTTTGATCACAGTTAACCACAAAACTCTCAGATCATTCTTTGTAGAGAAGCAGAAGGTAACACAGGCCAGGACCATTCCCAATAGACATTTTGAATGCGATCACCCTGTTTTGGGAAGCTGGGAATGAATATCTATGGTAATTTGAAATGTGTCAAGCCAACTGACTTTGAAACTGGACAGTGCCTAGCTGGTTTGTATAGCATACATATATATATATATATAGCTAGCATAGAGGTAGTTAAACATTCCTATTTACAGGAAAAGAAACCCTCAAAACTGTATTTTTCATTTTAGTTTATTTCATAAGAGAACCTGCAGTTGTGTTTTTGACAATAAAGTAGTAGATAAAGCTGGCAGACAGTTTACCATTGGTAGGAGAACAGAATCCTGTCAATAGTAGCAGGGATACCTAAAATTCTTAACAAACATGTCTCAGTTGTGGCTCCCTTTAATTTCTGTATTATAGATAGTTAGGCAATATCATGTAGCCAAAATCTGTTTCTTTTCCTTCTAAATACATCTCCTCTTGGCTAAGTGTATTTTCCTCCCAAAGCCTGTCCATGTGTATGCAACAGTTAATTAAAGCTTTGTCCAGTGAAAAATCTTCCCATGTCCTCGGATACTTACTTCTACTAGTTTGAATGGAAACAAACTGTTCATTGTAGGGTGGACAGAGAATTCTTAGAACCAGCTTCAGTTGATCTAATAGCCTGAGCATGAAAGCATTTGTGAGAGGGCCGAATACTAAATAGTAAGGGTGACAAAGACCATCAGCTTTCAGACCTAACTATCCAGAAGAACGCACAGAATGCAAGAGGTGGAAAATTCAAGAAAGAGAAATTCACAAGACATTTTTGTGACAGTGCCAAGAAACATTTTGACCTTTCCCTGCATTATGTCCCTGGTAAAATAAGTAGCACTTGACAAAATCTATGGTGCTGTCATACACTAAAAATGGTAATTCTGCAGTTTCTGGTGAAACCCCCTGTGCTTTTTTACAGTGTACATTTCAATATTTCATCTGCATAAAATAAGGTCAACTCTATTCTACTTGGAAGAACTACTTGTGAGGAAAACCATGGAATAGAAAGAAAAAGCAGATTATTAAAAGCATACATTAATCCATTTCTAAGAATATACCTAATACTTCAACTTTGGCAGAGAAGGTGAATCGGTCTCTGAAAAACCCTGGCACAGCTTTAAAATAGCAGTGGGTAAAATGGTATGTGCTGTGCATCACACAGCCTGTGGTAAGACAAGCAAAGCATTATCCATGGGTAATCATGCTTCATGAATCAGGAAGTTGGTTCATTCTGTTCCATCAAGCTTTGTATGGTCAAAGACAAAAACAGGTCCAGGATCTCCTTTTTCCTTCTTTTCTTTCCATTTTTGCTAGGGCTTGAGGTATCTTCCAGGAAAACAAAGGTTTCAGCAGCCAATTCAGCAAAGTACCATCAAAAGAGATCCCAGTGCCAGCCGGGACACCTCCATGAGTGAAGACATGTGTACCCAAAAACCGTGATGACACTATGGCTCCAGACAGAAGCTGAGATTAACCATCTCTTTGTTATGGGAACGTGAGTTTCTGTGCTGGTCATGACTTTTTGCCAGACTGAAGAGGCTGGCTAATATTACCTCAAAAAAAAAAAAAAAAAAGAAAGCAGTGTTTGGTATTGTAAGAGATCTTCCTTCTTCCCAGTTTCATGGGCTGGCAATATAGCCAAGAGTTTTATGCACTCATCCTTGTGGCTAATCCCATTGTACTGCCAAGAGTGGGCTCAATTTTGCAACCAGACTTTTCAGATCTGGCAAACCAAACATAAGACTAGGAAGCAAAAAGGGCATAATTCTGTCCTGGAGAAGAGCAGAAACTGGTTTCCATCATACACAATGCCTTTTAATTTCCTGGGGAAAAAAAAAGTCTCTTCAATCTCTCTTGGGTTTGAACTTGAATATATGCATACTAAGTAGAATAAAAAATACTGAGGTGGATGGTTTTGAAGTCATGGTTTCAAAGATAACAACACATTCTGTATTTTTCCTCCCGTGATGTATTGTTTTCCAGCCTTTCTCCAAATTGAAAGGGATTTCACAAGGGCTGCCTGGGCATTGGTCTATGATAGAACTAAGCAGCTTTTCAGGACACGCGTCCTGGAGAAAGGAGGTGTCCTTAGATGTTTGTTCAAAGCAGCAGGTTTATGGTTAAGCAGCAATTTGAACAGGCTTTAAAAACATAGACATGAAGAAATCTTAGGAAGAAACAGTCTTTTTCACTTGTGACAGAACCAGATGTCTTGGATTTTTTCATAAGAGATGTAATATCAGCCATGGTGTCCTGGCCAGTTTCCAAATAAGGCAATTATAAATTACCTAAGTAGACATTTTCTTAGCTTCAGAATTATTATGGCTAGGATTGATAAATTCTAATTTGTTAGTAGTGTTTTTAAGTCCTTTCATGAAACTATTGCAGTCTATTTTGGGAGTCAACAGTGGCTGATACACAATTCAGTTATGTATGATATTTACAAACCATTTTCTGATTTCTTCCAAAAGACACTATAAAAACTCATAATCTTTTTTTTTTTTTTTTTCCTCAATGACTTAACAGTGAGAAAATAAAATACAGTAAGGAAAACAGTGAGAATAATCCTTTAATTCCCTCATATGCTCTCTGGACAAGGAACATTGCAAAAATATCTGAAAATTACAGAGCAAGATACATATTAAGAGCCTTGATTTTTTTCTTCTACTATACTGGACTTCTACTACTACATGGACTTAAGTCTGTAGACTTTATGTTAAGAGAATGAGTTCAAAAGCATTCTTAAAATAAGGACTATAACAATAAACTGTACATAGAATATAATTTTGTGTTTCTCAGAGCCAAATCCCGTCTTTCCTTTTCAATCTTATTTCTGTCTTCAAATGTTGGGACAGTAAAGGCTTTCTTGGTGGTTTCAATCCATCTCAGACTAAGAGGCACCAAAGAGAGTAGCTCAAAATCAGAGATCTTACTTTCCCAATTCCCCCACACACCCTTCAAATACAATACAAACTATTTTCAAAAGGCCTTTACAGACCCACTGACATTTAACAGGAAATTGGGGTCCATGCTCAGATAAAAATTTTCCTATAATGACACTAAAAAACTCAAGAAAGACACTCTGCTCTCTCTGTGCTTGAAAAGAACTCAGTGGGGGCAAAAATACTGAAAAGAACTCAAAACTGAACAAATATAAGGAGGAAAACCTTAACTGGGAAACAGGAAGAGAAAATGATGTAGTAAAAAAGAATGTAGAAAATGCATTGGATAACACATTAAGAACCTTCATGTGGAAAAATGTTAAATAAATATCATACATTGGCTCTGTTTAATATCACATCATCCACAACTGTTATGTTTACTCTGTCTTTCTCTTGCCCTGCTCTTTGTACTTCTTTCTAGCCATTTTACTGTTCTGAGAAAGCAGATACCTGTAACATAATCAAGGACAAAGAAGATTGTATACTGAGTGACCATGGCACAGACTTTTAGTCACAATTACATCTCGGCACAGGACACTGTGTTATATCAGAAGGTGCTCACAGAGAAGCTCCATTGCTCTCTCCTTCAGCAATCAGCCAACAGTAGAATATAGTCCTAGTGTTTCAACCAAATGATCTCACAGTGTGAGGAAATCTCCCTTGTGGAACACAAGCAAAAGCTATGATAAACAGGGACATGTCTTTGCACAGCGATGAAGGAAAAAATCAAACTTTAGCACTGCAGATATATAGATTTGATGCCTCGTCAAAAATACTACAATTTCTATAACACAACCTTGCGTCTCCTATTAGAGAGTGCAACCAGTATTCTCTGTCATGTTTTTGTGCAAAGGTGTTCATAAGTCATGACACAACAGATTTTAGAGAATGCATGAGCAAAACCATTCATGATTTTGATATATTTCACATCATTCTCATTTATTAATAAATGCAAAATGAAGACAGGAGGACCATTTTTCTTTTAATTACAAGTTGTTCATTAATTTGTTTTACAGAGAAACAAGAAAGCCTAGCAAATCACAGAGAGTGGGAAGTAGAGCTTTATCTCCTGTTAGCCAAAATAAACAGAACAGACCTGAAGATGGAGTCTCACTTTCTGGCCAGATCCTCTGGTCTAAAACATACAGAAGATTCCATTGTAGAGACTCATATATGGTGAACATCTTTGACACATTTATTTGAGGTGTTTATCTCTTCCACTGATGATGGATTACAGTTTTTTGATGTGAGTATATCCAAACTTAACAATACCCCAGACCTTGGACAATAGTAATTGTTCATATATATATCACTTTTAGTCCTCTTCTGAAATTACTTAGCCCTTCAAGCACCACCTAAGATTCTCAAATGGAGTTAACTGTCTAGAAGAATTGATCTGTTTTCCAGTGCTTGTGTAAGGAGATAGGGGGAATCCAAATGGAAGAGAGTAAAGCATGGCTGTGATAACTTTTTGGCCCTTTTCCACATTTTTCTATAATCACATACTTTTCACTGGCAGCAAACAATCCATGGTTCACTTCTACAAGATCTAGTAGATGGATCTAACAGATCATTACCAAAGAAAGTGTAGATCCCACCTCCTCCCACATTTGTGTTCCATGTATGTTCCTTCTTACTTGATGCTGCCACTCTACTCATTGCTGACCACAGTGGTCTTCAGATGCCACTGTCAGTCAACTCACCTCCCTGACCTGGAAGAAAATAACCAGAAAGTGGATAATTCTCTGAGTTAACTGGTTGAATTGACTTAAGGAAAAGGCAAAGGGTGAGCCGAAATAGTGGGGACAGGGCTCTGAGAGGGTGGGGCAAGAAAGGAAGGCTCAGAGTGGGGAGGAGGAGGGAGTGAGACCTTCCTCTGTGGAAGCAGCAAGCTGTTAGGTTGTCTTGCAGCCATAAACTACCTTCAAAGCACCAAATAACCAGTTATGCAAAATTGGTAGATGCAAAAGAAAGACAAGGCCAAAACTGTTTTCCCCAGACACTTAGAAAAGTGAGGTTCCCTGAGAAAGAAAAGGCACATACTTAGTTAATACTTTTGAAAATCTGGGAATAATTCATTTTTGTTAATGGGGATGGAAGGGGCAGATTGTTTCTGCTCTTAAGTTAAGTAACTGTTAACAACATTTCTTCTGTTGAGAGGTCAAAATTTAGATGATTTGTCACCAGCACATGACATTACTATTTGCAAACATAATCATTCCTAAACTAGAGATTAGCCTGATCCAGTATAAGACCATAGCTCTTTTGGAGTTCCACATTCCTAAATATAAGACTTTCCTTTGCAATTTTATTTTCTTTTTACTTATCCACAACATTGATCAAAGGAATGAACTTACTCGAATAAAGGCAGTAGGAGGTTTTGGTAGAATATAATGTTATTACTCATTGTAGCATTTACTCAATTAAATCATTTGCAAGACAGACCTCTTGATAAAACACTGTTTACTTGCCCCTGTGCTGAACGCATCTGGGTACCAATCACTGCAGGGTTAATTCAGCCATTCAGCCTCCAAGGAAAGATAAATTAACTCTAAGGTAATTTGGAAAAAAACTCCCAAAGTAGGAGTTCTTTGGAATTTAGGAATCAACTTTTATGGAGGTAGAGACTTTTGCACTGTGATTTGTCTTCAGTTTGGAATCACTGTCAAAATATTGCAGAGATAACTTTACAGGGAGGCACTAGGACAATCCTGGCACTGCCCACTTGTTACTTGTAGAAAGGATCAAACATCACTCACTGCTCAGGCTCTCATACGTTCTGAGTTAAGGCAGTCTAAATTTCTAAAGATATTGTTGAGTTAGCCCCCTTTTAGAACTCATCCATATCTTACCTCCGCACAAGAAATAAACTTGCCTAAATAATCAGAGTGGTGTTTGTGTTCCTTTGGCCCCTGAAGGGACAGTCTCTCCAAAGCCCCACTGAACTCCCACTGGCACCACGGGGGCTGCTCAGGTGCAGGCTGGTTACTGGGGGCTTGGGCAATGAGGTGGTGAGCCGAGCAGCACACCTGAAGCAACTGGGCTGAGGTGGTCAGCAACATTGGAAGAGGTGGGAAAGGAGCCAGCAAATGCTGGACAACAGCTCAGAGAAAGTGGGTGTTCAGAGTGAAATAGCAGAAGAAAAAGGAAGTACACACAGTTACTGTATGTTTGACTAACATAGTGGAGATGATTCATTTCTGCTCATTTAAATATGGTTAAATCATTCACTGTGTGACTCCAACACACTACTATTACTATTTCATTACTATGGTTACTTTTATTGTTGTTATTGCTATCAGTTCAATTTATTACAGTCATATTTTCTATATTCATCGTCATTTATATCCGTATGTTTTGAGATAAAATCACAATAACATTGTGCTGGTCATGTGTGGGATGTGACAACCAACTCCAGTCTAGAGAGCTAGAGACACACTGGGTATCACTGTTTGGATCAAGCACCTAGGGTCAGCCTGAGGATATTCTTTTACAGACCTAAAACTTTCAACAAGACTGTAAGGGCCAGAGGAGGAAGGGCAGAGGGCAGGATTTGTCTCCCCCTTTGTTCCCCTGACCCACACAAAAAAAGGAGGCTTCACTTTCATCAGAGAGGAGCAGCACCCATGAAATCTTTGTTAGCAGATGCTATTTAGATTCCCTGTCCATCCCTGAGACCAGATGCCTTCAGCATAAGGCCAGAGGGGTCTGCAATGGCTAAGGCAGCACCAGACGTACATGACACTTTTGAAATTTTATCTCAGTGGTTTTTGCAAAGCTACAATGAATCAGCAGACTACCAATCTTGATTCCCAGGTCAGTTTGCAATATTTGAGGTTAAATACAGTGATACATGAAAACTCACTGCCAACCAAGAAGTGTGATACAGAAGAAAAAGATAATTGTCAGATGGGGCTAGCTTTTAGCATGATTTCTCTGTGGCCATTGGCTTGCTTTGGCTCCTCATGTTTGTTCTTTCCACAAAGAGAGCAAAAAACAAGCATTCACAGAAATTATACTCAGATGTTATCACTCTTCTTTTTTGGAGTGATAGTGTTGGTGAGATGACATTTTTCAGTCCCTCTAGACATCTTTCAGATGATACAAATCAGTATCATTCTGTTACACTGATAATGCAGTGAGGATCCCATTGAACAACAGGCCCCAATCTCTTGTTTGGAGTGTTGAAATACTTATGCCTTCTAAAAACACTTTCTTTCTGCTCAATTTTGTATCTTCCAGGTGACCAGATCAGGAGGAGTAAAAGTCTGTGATGTTTTCTAAGACTGCTTGCATATGGCTAGAGCCGATTTTTCCACATCATGTCAGCTTTAGACATATAATTTGGTAGTTCAGAAGAATTTTGTGTAAAAATGACCTAGCTGTATCACTTTAGCTACCAAATCACAGCTGAAAGGAGAGAAAGCAAATGTCATGTGGATATTGGAGACTTTAAGTATCAGCCTTCATGACAAAAGGTTTGGCTCATTTCTTCTGATTTAGACTTTAGAGGTGCTCATAAACACTTCTTTTTATGTATGTATTGAAGTCTCACTGCAGTCTTCTATCCTAATTCCCTCTATTCCCACTAGGCTCCTGGCAGTAAGTACACCTTAAATAAAATCAGAAAGAGGAATTATTCATTAATCAGAAAGCTCGTTTTATCTAGAGCAAAGAAATATTCAAGTTCGTGTACTGCAACTAATGAGCAAATGAGCAATTTGCCTAATTTGCCTGTGGCTTCAGACTTGACAAGCATCCTCACCATGACCAGCAAAGAACACTTAGGGGTGCTGACTGACACTATTAAAATAATTACAAATTGACCATTGTTCTGCACAGGGAAGATCTATCCACAAAAGGACCTGATCTTTCACACCATAATTGACATTTGTTAAACCACTCCCAGGGAAAAACATTTTGAAAGGAACTGTTTCATTTCCTTACTTGAATTCCTATCCAGATATAAACCTGGCCTCCTTGGGTTGATTGGCAATAGAAAAAAACAAGACCTAGCATTCAGAAACACAATGCATACTAAAAGGAATTTTGGAGTGACAGAAAAGTGAATCAACAAGCAAAAAAATGCACTTTCATCTTGACTCAGCTGATATACCATACTGTGATAGACTAGTCTACATTGTCTGCAATTTAATTACTCCTGAAAATAACACATTTCCACTGTAATAGTCTCTATTTCAGTGGTAGACACTACCTACATTAGGTTTGAACAAAATCAATTTATGCTAAATTTTCAAGTGGATTGTATATAATTTATGATTACAGCACAATTTATTCAAATTACAGAAAATTTGTCAGAGTACTTTAAAAAAATAAAGTCACTTGCAGAGAACTTAGTGTCTTTGAAACATCCAGAGTCAAAGTGGAGCCGTAATCTAAGATGCTTTTTCCGAGGCAACTCAGCTATTCAAAAAATCTTGATGCTTTTACTCTGGGCTAATGGAATTATATAAGCAAAACTACTTAATATCACTACAGGACAAAGCACATACAGTTAAATAGTATTTTCTCATTGATGATAGCGCTTTCTTGTTTTCAGCCATCTGATTTTCAAAAGGTAATATTCCCAAAAATAATGCTGATGTGTTCAGGCCCAGGTGCTTCTGTTTTCTTGTTTATCAAGAAAAGGAAATTTCCTTTGAAGGCAGCTGCTCAGTAAACCTGCAGGGCTTACTTTATAAACTGCTCTAATTTTATCTCCTTTCAGAGATATAAAGATTGGGCAATAGCCCCTTCATTTTCAAAGCATTGCCCAAGGCCCAGGAACAGAGGGTCCCACAATAATCACTGGAAATTATGCAGCTGAAACTCCATGTGATATTTTCAGCCTTCTTTTAGCTAAGTGACCCATCTTAACATATAATTTCACTGGGGCCTTCTCAGCTGGGAGAGTACTGTGAAAGCCAATGACAACAGTCAAAAATATCTGGTACCAAGAGTCATTCTGAGATACTCTGTGGGAAGAATGTCACTGAATTACCTCACAGTTTTATCTTAAGTATATGCAACCAATAAGAGCAAACAGAGCAGGATGCTATCACCTCTTTTGTCATGGTGAGCATATAATTTACCCTAAGAGGTAAGATGCTTAGATCAAAGCCCATTAAAATTTCAATTCCCTAAGTATAACAGTAGCTTCATGTTGTTATTCTTCTTCTTTGGGTCTTCTGGCAAAGAGAATGAGAAAGAGATTAAAGAATATGATAATAGATTTTCTAGGATCATAGATAAATAAAGCAAAAAATGATGTGGCCTGACCTCCTAAGCAACATAAGCTAAATGACTTCTCTAAATTAATCTTTTTTTTTTTAACTAGAGCATATACTTACAAAAACAACTAGCCTTGATTCACCCCTTACACGTTCTGAGTTATATCAGTGCTGTTAAAAAGCCTGTCTTTATCAGGTCTAACTATATTTAATTAGTTTAAAGGACTGGATAAACCTTCTACTGTCAGCTTTTTAATCATTCAAAATTTACAAAGCATAAAGAAGATACTCATAGACTCTTTTGGACATCCTGCTTGGGTTGAACACCATGAGTAACTCACAAAAGGCAATTTCTCTAGTCCTTTAATCACATATATGGCTTCAATGCACTTCCATACATCTCTCTGTCACTTTAGCATGCAGTTTGGATGCTTCCCCACTCCACACCAAAACCATCCCTTTTATAAATACAGAATTGGCACACATGTTTTGGATGAAAAATTGCACTGGCACCTTCTGTAAGATAGAAATTGCACTTTTTTCTGTACTTCTGCAGCATCACAGTCTTTCCTGAAGGCAGGCGCTCCTAGGCACTATATTAAACAAAACTTATAATACTAGCAAAACCAAAAATATTATTCTGCTCATCATAATCTTTTTGTTAGTTTCAGGTTCTTCTTATAGATATGTTGTATCTGCTTTTTTGCTACCACAGTTTTTCCTATTTGACCTACCTAAATCACATACTGGCTTGTTTTTTTCTGTAACGGTGACTGATTCTTTTTTTTACTTTATCATTCTTCCCTTGATCTTTATGCTTTTGTAAGCTCAGTCAGTAATTGTTTTTGCACTTCCAGTTTCCTTATAAAAACTTTAAATATTGTAGGAAAAACAGTGATCTTTTCAGAATCCTGCAGCTGTTCATTGATGGTTCCCTGTTTACAGTTATATTTTGAGATTCAATATGCCCCCAAAGTTTATTTTTTGTGATACTGATTTTATTTTATCTAGGTTTTTTGTCAAAAAGCAGTGCAACATCAGTCCAGCATTCTACAGAAATCTATTACCTCAATGCTATTATGTATTTCAAGTGAACTAGCCTGAGCAGAAACAATAAGCTTTTTTTTTCGTATTCCATGTGTTTGTTGGTACCAGTTTAGTTATTCTCCGTTAGCTCCTTCTTAATGGTGATTGAGACTGTCTATTTAATTTTTCTGCCCTAAACAGACAAACATCTAGAGCAGCATAGATTTATTTTTTTTAAAACTTTTGCACATCTTCCTTAGAAAGCTCCTAGGCCTTTTCCAAAATCACACCAAATATGAGCAACTGTTCCAAGAGCTCCTCTAGGAAAAAAAAAATTATCTGGACATGTGGATTTAAAAAGTCTTGGGTTTCTAATAGCTACTGCTTAATACCTTCTGGTTATTCAAATGGAAACCATTGTATTTGTTTGCCTGGAAGCCACCCAGTAGACACAACATTTGCTTATGAGCATTGCAGAGATATCTGTGCTGCAGTTCAGCCCTGGATTTGGGTACCACCATCTCTGGGCTCCTCCTGACTCTGCATTCAATAGGTTGCCATATCATTGACCTTCAGCCAGGCATTTAATTAGCACAACTGAAGAAGAGGTCTGAACTGATGAGTGCTTCCAGTGACCAGGTAATTCTGACAGGTCAGAAGCAATAAGCTATAATTAATTTGACTTAATTGGAAACATCTCATGCCATTGAATGGGAGAAAAGACTAGCAAGGCAAAATTTCCTGCTGCCAACACATGACCTAGCACATATACTGGAGATGATAAATTACAGGAAATTGTTGAAATAATAAAGAAAAACAGGAAATTCAGTTTTTTTGCTAGTTGCAAAACCACAGATGTTTAAATGCAGTATTATTTGATAATCTGTCTTCATGAAAAATGGCACCGTGGTGGAAATGCTCAAGGTCACTCCAGTCACTATTGGAGTCTGCCATGGAGCTCTACTCTGGTTATCAGGCATGTAAATTACCCACAGGGACTGGGTACTGCAAAATGCACCGCATTCTTTTAATTGCTGTGAAGTCATTGTACAAGCTCCATGTGAGCAATTAGCATCTCTATTCCCCAAAAGCACAGCTTGCCAAAAGCATCTTGCAACTTGCAATGTGTGTCTTCTGCATAGGAAGAATCTTTATTACTCAGAGTAGCTGCTCGGAATGAGGGTAAGGGATGCATTTTAACAGACGGTGGAGGAGCTCACATTTGTTGCATTTGCAAGCACTTACAAGTGGAAATCACAGAAATTAGTCTCATTTCTCTTAGCAGAGTAGCCTGGCCTGCATGTTCCTATGAATTCTCTTGCAAAACCTGGTAAAACAACATGGAAAAGCAGTGCTGGTTTCCCTTCCACCACGTGTAATGTATTCAAAATTTTGCTTTGGTTTTGTTCCCTCACTCCCTATTTATTTCAACTTTTTCCTTATTTCTCTCCTGTCTCTCTCTTTCTTCCTTTCTTTCTTTCCCATTTCCTTGCTTGTGTTCTCTCCTCCCAGTAATGACCCAGTGCTTAGCTGGGGAAAGGCAGGAGGTGTGGGGGCAGGACTGTGTTAATGCCCTAATTAAGTCTGTAGTTAGCTGATGGGAAAATCGTTGTCAGGAAAGCTGATAACAAGCATAAACATGACAAGCTTGTTTTGAAAAGCCATCCTGTCACTCTGTTTACTTAGGCTACTGCATGCAGCTCCAAGCTACTGTCATAAATGTTTATATTGATCCATCTGCATCACTTCCCTCTTCCTTTTTTTTACCCCTTTAAGGAATATAGATAAGAACTTCACACGTCCTGCATTCAAAGGGATCAAGATGTCCCCACATGAGACATATATATTCACTGATTTAAGTAATAATCGAGAATATGGAAGAGAAGGACTGAAAAAGTGAGGAACTTCATGCATCAGTTTCAATTTTCTGACTGACCTACCAATGCCCTTGTCCATGATAAGTTTTGTTGCGATATACGTCCTGCATTCAAAGGAATCATTTAATAATGCATTTAAATAAGCATATGAGATGCTTATTTTACATATATTTTCACTAGAGATCTGAAAATATTACAAAATATAAGGAGACAGTGCAAGTGCAGTATTCCTCCCACAACTGGAATTGCAGCATTGGATAAGCTTCATTCCAGTGACAGCCAATAAGCCTTTATGAATTGTTCAAATTATAGTCTGTATAAAAGTGTCCTCCAGGCCATTCAAGCCGTGGCATAGTGTTTAAGATTTTTGCTTTGAAAAAACCTGTCTTGGTTTCCCGGAGTGGAAGATTTGCTACAGCATGAAAATTGAGACAAATGATCAAGCCTTGTGTTCCTGAGGAGTCCAGCATCAACACTCGCCTTTCTGGCTTCAGGTATCAGCAGAAGTGACAATGTGAGGATACATGCATGTCTCTGGAACTAGAGAGTGGCTTGCATTACAGAGAATTCATTTGATTTTGCTTTGGCTTAGGCAGAAGTTTCCAATTACATGCATTACCTTCTCGTTGCTGATGTTTCCTCTCTTAACCACAGATGACTCATTTCAGGTAACATTTCAATCAAACTCTAATTATTTAGCCGACACAGGAGGGGTATGATTTGTCACTGTCCACAGACATGAAGAAAGTTCAACCACATTAGCCTCTCTTTCCTAGTGACTGGGATTTTAACGAAATTAATTCTATTTATGGCATGTAAAGAAACAATTCCAAGAACTAAGGAGGAAAGATTTATCACAGACTACCTAGTAAGAATGTTTTTTTTAAAGGAATGTTACTATGGAACTAGATTTTTATTATCATTATACCCTGTGAATCAGGAGGAAAGATTAAACACTTGAACTTCTTCAAGGGTCTTCTGTCATCTGAAGGGAGTCCACAGTGTGATTCATTTAATTTTATGAAGCCATCAAACAGGTAGATATCCAGAGATCATCCTCCTCCTTAGCTTGTGAAAAAAGACAGACTCCTCAAAAGGGCTCGTCCTTAGCCCCCTATGGCTTAAACAACCATTTATGATGGTTGAGCTGACTCCTGAAGGAGCTTGCCCCCTTCCCTGACTACACACAGAATCTGCAGTTTAGAAAGGACAACTTGCGTTGTTAGCTGAGTCAAACAAAATAGATGTCATCCTGTTTTCTGGAAGCAGGGCTAGGCTTCCATCCTGTATATGGATCAGCTATCAGAAAGCACAAAACATATTTGTTATTAAGGAATGTCCACAACACTAAACAGATTTTCTGTTTGAATCATTGTCTTTATCTACTTCTCTCAAGCACAGTATTTATACAGGTGCCAGGGGTAGCTCTGACCTGTGGCACTTGCTCTCACTACCCTTCCTTGGTGGTAAGGGACTACTTACAGTTTTGCAAGGAGCAGACACTGAGGAGCAGAGAGATTGATGTTCAACTCTACAAAGTGTGCTTGAGCACTGCAATAGCTCCATGGCACAGCAAATCACTTTTAGGTGTCTGGCTCCTGTCCAAAATCCACATTTTCAAGTTTTAATGTGCTTTTACTACAATCACACAGGGAACTTCTGGTTCATGACAGAATTTAGGTCTTCCAAATCTTAACTTCTAAAAACATCCTAATACCCAAGTTTTCATGTTTCCTTTTTCAAACGGAGCATGCTAGAATGCTGTGGTGCTGACTTCACCTCTAAATTCATGTTGCACTTAGCTATGTGCAGATAAATGGCTAAGCCCTGTCACCCCAGAGCAAACCCATCCATACATGAAGCAGCTATACTTCATTTGACAGTTCTTTTCTTCATCACAGCTGCAGCTCTTATTTCAGCAATCTTTTCTTTCTTACCTTTAACTGTAGCCCATCCACATTTTAAACTTCTTCAATCAGTGATAAAAAACCCCAGAGTGACCCACCTCCTCCCTAGCAATGTAGAAATACAGACAAAGCTATGTTGCATCATAAGGGAAATGTCAGATGTACAGTCACCTGCAGCAGTCACTACTGAAACAGCAATTTATTTATAACAATGGAAGGAAATAAAGGAACGTCCATAATGTATTTTTCAAGTTCCTTGTTGTTAACTCTTACGTCCTGGCCAAATGCCAGCCCAGGCATTCTGAATAACCTAAATTCATTCTCTCTATACTTCCAACTAAATAAGTTATTCAAATGAGAGTAAGCAGAGAAAATTATGTAAATTATTAGCTGGAGCTGCTGTTGGAGAACAACTTTCATGCAGAAGACTCCCAAAGCATTTTGCCAAACACAAAATCAATTCAACTGTGCTATACCAGCCCTTACAGGCATGGCAGAAGATGTGAGATGTAACAGACAAGTGTGCAT
>WBNO01008542.1:0-10012 GCA_013400575.1 Peucedramus taeniatus | reverse complement strand
TGTATGCTTTAGTGGATCTAGAATGAGTAAATCCTTTGAATTTTCCAGGTCGATCTATAAACATTGCAAACAGAAATAATAGGAGTACTATGAGAAAACTTAGTAGCATACATTCTAGGATATTTTTAATACACAGTAACCCATATTTGAAACAGAAACGTAATGTTTTCTNAACGTAATGTTTTCTTAGTAACTGTGATAAAATTAGTTAGCAGAGACTTAAAAATTTTTGTTTTAGCAAGCATAAACAACAATAATAAATATTGTACTATGAATTCTGGGGCATAATTAGCAAACAGTTGTATATTTTTGTAACTCTTGTGTGATATCCTTTTTATAGTTTTACTCTTAGTACATGTTATTAGTTTATTAGTCTGTGGAATATGAGAACCTTTGTATAGTAGCAGGCAGGGTGGTCATGAAGCTTTGCTGAAGTTTGAGGGGTAGTGTGGCAGCAGCTCCCTGGCCACAGAGAGAAACAGACAACTTTCCCAGACATTGTTCTGGGAAAGGCTGTGATATCAGAGAAAAGAATGAGAAACAATTCTTATCTTAACTTGCTGAACCTGGTATTGTGAACATGTGGAATGTGTTATGGACATTCGTTTACCAAAGGGTGGTTTCTTAATTAGTCAATGGTGATGGTGTTTTAATTAGAGGACCAATTAGGTCTACCTGTAGCAACTAGGATATAAAAGCATGGGTTTCTTAATAAAGAGTATCATCAGCCTTCTGTAAATGTATGGAGTCTATGTAATTTATTGCCCGGTCCTGGCCTGTTGCGCTGACGGGGTAGGAACTTGGTGTTGCTTTGATTGGTACTGTCTGGGTTGGAGCTGTTAGAAATTTTTGTTTGCCTCTTCACTGCCCATATGTGGGAGGCTGCTGGTTTCCCATTGGGTTTAGTGAGAAAGTGGTTTGCTCCTAGCTTGCTCCTGTCTAGATGTAGTTGTGCTATGTGGGTTAAACCATTTTCTCAGACAGGCTTGTTTGCTAATGTTCTTATGGTATGATATTCCTGCATGCCTTTTATCTCTGTGGCTTGCTTGTCTGGTTTTTCAGAGGGGCTTTTCCCACGCTCTGCTTCTGGGTTTGACGTCTGCAGGAGCCTTTGATGAGGTAATTCTCAGACGCGCCCATGGAGGCAGGGGCAGGGCCGCGCCCACTGGAGGCACGCTTGTGTTCCTTGGAGGTTGGCTTGGGGGCGGGGTCCTGCCCCCTGACGTAGACTGGATTGGGGATGTAGGTACATCCTCTGACGGAGGCGTGGTTAAGATTCCTGGAGTTGCTGGTGTTTCTTTGGGGCCGGGCCACCCCGCCTCAGGAGGAGGCTCTTGGTGTTTCTATGGTGATGGGGTGGGGGGTGCAGGCGGCCCCGGCAGGGGGGCAGTCTTGGGAGGAGCATGGGGCTGAGTCATGGTCATGGGCTGCCTAGCTAAAATGGTGGCGCGGTCTGAGTCACTGCAGGAGCCCCGTGGAGCAGGCATGGGTTTTTGGTATTCCGATACCGCATAGCATCTGCGGGGTGCTGTTACCGGATGCCTCGGTGCCGTATTACATCCCGGCATAGGCGTATTTCCCCCAGCGGCTGTGGCTCCGCTTGCCGCAACGACCCTAGCATTCCCCTCTGTCTCGCTGCATGCCATGGCTCCACTGTGCGGGGGGGGTTCATTTAAGGCAACTCGGCCACATGGAATGGCACAGCTACACTCGGTGGCCATTTCAAATTAAATTAGTTCACACATTGTGTTAAACATTTCCTTGTCTCACAAAGCATTGATATAGGAGCAACTCCCCATAGAATGGCAGCTGTCATCGTTTGACACTGGCCAAATGCCAGGCACCCAAGAAAGCCACTCACTCACCTTCCCCTGCTACAGCTGTGCAGAGGAGAAGAAAAATGTAAACAAAGGGTTCATAAGTTGAGATAAGGACCAGGAAAAAACACTTCAAGGGCAAAACAAGCTCAACTTAGAAGTAGAACAATAATTTATTATTAAAAAAATCAGAGGAGGCTAATGAGAAGTAAAATAAGCCCTTAAAACACCTTGATTCCCCCCAAACCCCTCCCTGCTTCCCTCTGAGAGCGCAGGGGACAGGGCATGGGGGGTGTCAGTCAGTTCATCACCTGAGGTTTTCTTCCACTGCTCAGAGAGAGGCGTCCTTCCCCTGTGAGACCGTGGGGTCCCTTCCCATGGGAGACAGCTCTCCACTAACTTCTCCAGCATGGTTCCAATCTCACAAGCAGCAGTCCTCCCAAAACTGCTGCAATGTGGGTCATTCTTCCAGAAGGTGCAGTTCTCCAAGGAAAGGCTGCTTCAGCTTGGAAGTAGGGGCCCCCTCTGTCCACCGGGTCTCCCAGTGGACCACAGCCTCCTCCAGGCATCCACCTGCTCTAGCGTGGGCACCTCCCCTATAGGCTGCAGGTGGATCTCTGCATCCTCTGTGGACCCCCATGGGCTGCAGGGGACAGCCTGCTTCACCATGGTCATCACCACAGCCTGCAGAGGAATCTCAGCTCTGGGGCCTGGAGCACCTCTGAGGTAGTTGCTGGGCCTTTTGGGGGTCCTTTCTGGCTAGCTCCAAACCCCCTAAGGCTCCACTACTCCAAGGACAAATGTAAGAGACTGGAGGCGCTCTTCGTCCCTCCCTTTATTTCCTTGCAGTTGCACCACCTGGCAGCCCAGGTGGTGACCTGGCAGCAGGAAGGGAGAGAGGGAGAAAAGAGGGTGGTCTTAGGGAACCCAGGTGGTTTTAAGCCTTGGGGGAGGGGGCTGGAGGAAGGGATTACAGCCAATGGTTACAGGGGAGGGGAGGGGTGAGGGGAGGAGATAACCTGGGAGAGACCACCACCACCGGGGTATTGGGGAGAGGGGTGTGTCAGGGAGAAACCATGTCATAAGGGAGGGGGAATTACAAACATATTGTGTGGTACAAATTTCCAATCACCCAGTGCAAAACAACAACTAAATAAACTATTTAGTGCAACACTACACACCTCCTCCCCCTCCTTCTCCACTGACCTTGGTGTCTGCATTTTGTTTCCCTCACATGTTCTCGCCTCCTCCTCTTTAGCTGAAATGAAAACTGTGCCCCCACCTTTCTTTTGATTTCTTCTTAAATATGTTATCACAGAGGCGTTACCATCATTTCTAATTGGCCCAGCCTTGGCCAGTGGCACCTCCATCTTCAGAGCCATCAGGGATTGGGTCTGTCAGACATGGTGGAAGCTTCTAGCAGCTTCTCATGGAAGCCACCTCTGTGGTCCCCCCGCTGCCAAAAAACAGGCAGTGAAAAACCAACACAGCAACATAAATGAAAACATGAGAAAAGCCTTCAGGCACAGCTGTGGGACTCACTTCCAGCAGATGGTAAAGCTGTCTCACTACCTTAGTGTTAATAATAGCTTTTTTATTTCCCTCTCCCTCAACTAAGCTTGCTACATATTTTATCTATTTCAATTGAAATAATCTCAATTAACAGTTTACTTTCACCAAAAATTGACTACAACAGTACCATTTAGGTTTCTGAACATTTCCCACTGCACTGTCAAAACATGCAATGATAGTCAATTCTGTATATTTTTCTTAAAATGAAATTATAAGACCACTGGAATTATTTTATAAGCTGCTGATCCTAAATTTTGGATCTCAGTGCTATCTAACAGTAGACTCCTTTCAGGACACTTCATATAGATGCTAACCAATATATAGATATTGATGTAGTTGATATTTATGAAAATTAAACTGTCAATTTTCAACTGTCATACCTGAGACGATGAATGAGAGTTTCTTGCCACTGAATTGTCTCTATAAAATATAGTGCAATGTGTGGTGTTTCTTACAAAACTCATAATAAAAATCTTCATCAAACATGAAGATTGTGGTAGAAACTTTAGCATCAGCTGTGAAAGCAGGTTGGAGGAAAGGAAAATTTCAAACAGATGAGGATCCATTAGGAATGTGAGCTCCCACCATCTCGGGTTTTGATGATTTTGATGGCTCCCGAGGTATTAGAAAGTCTTTTTCTCCCAGCCCCGCGACTGAAGAAGAGGTCAAGATTCGACAGTTCTGCTTTTCAAGGTTGTTTATTTTTCCTTATCTATTACATACTTTCTCTGACCCACTGAGATCTGTTCAGCAAGCCAGGCTGAGGCACAATCCCCGCCTCTGGGGTTGTATTAACTTTTTATATTAAGAACTACGTGTACTTTACTTACAATAATTTTCCAATACCTATCACCTATGTTAGACAGTCCATCTCTGCTCTAAACCAATTAGAAAGTGTCACCATCACAGCAGAAGATGGAGGACAAGAAGAACAAGAAGAAGGACCGGACACACCCAGATTCCTCCATCTTGCCTCTTGAACCCCCATTCTAAAAACCCCAAAATTCTACTTTTTCACCCTGTGACAAATTAACTATCACTCTGTTCAAACTCTTGTGGCTTGTAAATCCTCACTCAAAGTTGGTAATTGTTTCCATGGGCTAAAATCAAAGGCACAGGTGTTTTTGACTCCGTGCCAAGGTCTCTGAGCCCCTTGCCAGGGTCTGGAATCATCCAGGGCAGCCAGAGGAATGTCCTGGGTTTCGACACCACCAGACCTCCAGCCACCTCCCCATCCCAGCCACCTCTCCCATTTCTCAGGAATACAAATCATCAGTTAAGAGGATTCAAAATGACAGCTCTCCAGCTGAAAAAAATAAACTCCATTTCCAACTTTGGTACATCGGTCCCTGACAAACCAGTGAGAGCATATCTGGATGGGCAGGCAGTTACAGGTGTTACTTCTAATTTGGAGCATATAAGAGAGCCAAAGGAGTATGTACTCTCTACCAGTAGTAACAGGAAGGGCTGCTGTAAATTACTTTGCAGTTTTAGTTTGTTGTTGATAGTGTAATCAGCCAAAATAACATATGGTGAGTGGGAGATCGAGTGAATGGAGGCATGAAGGAGCAAGTGAAAGGAACTAGCAGAGGTGAGGGGAGGAATGGAGGAGAGGAGGAGCAAGTGAAGGAGTCAGCCCAAAGCACTGCAAAGGAGCAAGCAAAGCAGTGAAGGTGTGATCTAAGAAGTGAGCAAATGAGTGAGCACATGAAGGAGTGTGCAAAGTGCTGTGAAGTAGCTAAGGAGCAAGGGAGCAAAGGTGCAAAGCAGCGAGTGAAGCAGCAAGCAAGTGAAGCAGTGCAGAAGCAGTGGAGGAGCAGAGAAGCGTAGAAGCACGCCAACCAAGCAGCAGAGGAGAAAGCAAAATGCTGAAGGAGTGTAGAAGCAATCCAAGGAGCAAGTGAAAGAACAAGCAAAGTTGTGAAGAGTTGAGTGAGTAAATCATCTGAGCAGAGCAGTGAACGAGTGAGCGAGGGAAGCAGTGAGTGACACCTGTGAGCAAAGAAGCAAGCAAAGAAGCAATCACACAAACTGGTGGGCAAAGGAGCAAAGAAATGGCACAGCGAGTGAGTGAAGCAGTGAGCCAAGCAGTGAAGTGGGAGGTGAATAAGTGGAGAAGCAAGCAGAGCAGTGAAGGAATGGAGGAGCAAGCAGGAGGGAGAAGGGGAGAGAGAGAAAGAGTGAGACAGAGGGAGAGAGAGAAATTGGGGGAGAGGGAAAGGAAAGCAGGAAAGGGAAAAGGAGGAGAGCAAGAAGGGGAGAGGAAAAAAAGGAGAGGAGAGAGTGTGAGAAAGAAAGAATCAGCAGATATCTGTAAAGTTTAAGTCCACCATGAGAACAAAGATTAGCTGGTGAGACTTCTCCCAGCTGCTTATAGAATATTTCATCTGTAACATATAATCCAAAGTATTTCAGACAGGCAGTTTATCTGCAAAGATTATGAAGGTCTTGAGAATTACTATTAAATTAAGCTCTATTACAGAAAATTTTAATTGTTTTGTTAAAGTTTGAGGGTACAGCTCTAGACTCCTCTGCATACACTTGTGTTGGAAAGAAACAGAACTGTAGCATCTTTGTAAGAATGAATCAGAAAGTTATAGATGGGTAATATGTTGATTGGCTCTCACAATTAAGAGATTAATATTTTGTGCATGCTAAGAGAAGTTTCATTTATGTTATTGTTTATTGCTTGGATGTCAAACAGAAGGGAGGCACAGAAGGTATACATCAGGACGGATGAGGAGAAAGCCAAGGCAAAGGCCAGGGTAATGGTAACTGCCATTAGAGAAGGAAATCAGTGTGTAAGGAAGAACCCCTGCAAGGGAGAAGGACCTTGATCAGGAGAGGATAGGCGGAGGTGGGATATGGTTCCTTGGGACCGGACTCCTAAGGGGGAAATTGGGAAACTGAAAAACCTGGGACCGATTTGCTTTTATTGTAAGAAAAATGGACATATCAGGAAAAATTGCCCCTGAAGGGAAAGGGACCTGAAGGTTTATGAGAATGAGCAAAAAGGGGAGACCAAAGACTAGGGGTGTCAGGGGCTCTACCTCCTGAGGACAGAATACCATCAGGAGCCCTTGATAACCTTAAAAATAGGTCCCCTGGAGGAAGAATTTGAATTTTTGGTAGACACAGGGGCTGAAAGAACTTGTGTTTGTAGAATTCCAAAGGGGTGTGAGAAGAGTCAAAATACCATGCAAGTAGTGGGTGCAAAAGGGGAAGGGTTTAAAGTGTTCGTCATAAAGCACGTCAGGTTTTAAGGGACAAATAAAATAGGAATTGGGGATATTTTATTAGTTCCAGAAGCAGGGTGTAATTTATTGGGATGGGATTTACACAAGCAGTTGGGCATTGAGGTGCTCCCAGAGGAAGGGAAAGTGGTAGTTAAGCTTCTCAGTCTAAGGGAAGAAGATGAGGAAAGGATTCATGAAACAGTGTGGGCAAGACCTGGAAATCGAGGCAAGTTAAATGTGACTCCCATAGTAATAAAAATAGTTGATGAAAACCGCCCACTTCGGGTATGGCAATAACCACTCTCCCTGGAGGGGAGACGAGGATTGCAGCCGGTGGTCCAGGAACTGAATAAAGAAGGGACCTTAGAACAATGTATGTCTCCCCATTATACACCTATATTGCCAGTAAGAAAACCAGATGGCACTTACCGGCTTGTCCAAGATTTGAGGGAGGTGAATAAATGAACTGTAAATCGATATCCAGTGGTCCCCAACCCATATACACTATTAAGTAATATTCCCTCATCGCACCAGTTGTTTAGTGTGATAGACCTAAAAGATGGTCTTTGGGCTTGTCCATTAGCAGAGGCAAGTAGAAATATATTTGCCTTTGAATGGGAGGACCCTGATTCAGGAAGAAAGCAACAATTTTGGTGGACCAGGTTGCCCCAAGGATTTTCTGAATCCCCAAATTTATTTGGTCTAGCACTAGGGGAAGTACTACAACTTTTCTCCTCCACACCTGAAATAAAACTTATCCAGAATGTAGATGATTTACTTCTCTCAGGAGAGGAAGGTCCAGGAATCCACCACAGCATTACTAAATTTTCTGGGAAACCAAGGACTAAGGCTATCAAAAGGGAAACTTCAATTTGTAGAATGTGAGGTAAAATACCTGTGACATATAATTTGTCAAGGGAGCCGGAGACTGAATCCTGAAAGAATTAAGAGGATAGTCTCACTCCCATGGCCAAAAACTAAGAGGGAGATTAGGAGGCTTTTAGGCTTGTTAGGATATTGCAGATTGTGGATTGAAGGGTACACTCAGGCCGTCAAGTTCTTGTATGAAAAGCTAGTAGACGATGAGATTAGGTGGGAAAAGGAGAACAAGCATAAGTTTGAAGATTTAAAACAGAAATTAGTTAGTGCACTGGCACTGAGTCTTCCTGCCTTAGATGAACCTTTCTATCTGTTTGTGGATGTAGAAAACAGAGTAGCATATGGAGTGTTGGCCCAGGACTGGGGAGGGTCCAGGAAACCAGTGGCCTATCTATCAAAACTGCTAGACCCTGTTAGCAGAGGGTGGTCAACTTGCATTCAGGCAGTAGCTGCTACTGCCCTATTAGTAGAGGAAAGCAGAAAACTAACCTTTGGGGGAAAATTGAAAATGTACACCCCACACTCAGGATCATCCTAAGTCAAAAGGCTGAGAAATGGCTTACCAATTCCTGATTGGTAAAGTATGAGGGCATTTTAATAAATAAGGATGATTTAGAACTAATCGCAGATAACCATCTCAATCCTGCCCAGGTTTTGTATGGAGAACCAGTGGAAGAACTAGAGTATGATTGCCTAGAGGACATAAACTATCAAACAAAAGTAAGAGAAGATCTAACGGATCAACCACTCCAAGGGGGGAAGCGGTTGTATATTGATGGATCTTCGAGGGTAATCCAGGGACACTGGATATCAGGGTACGCTATAATCTATGAAAGTCTGGTAGCCATAGAAAAGGGAAAGTTACTGTCCAACTGGTCAGCCCAAGCGTGTGAGTTATATGCCCTAAAACGAGCTCTAAAAATATTAACACAAGAAAGGGGAACAGTGTATACAGATTCAAAGTATGCCATTGGAGTAGTGCATACCTTTGGAAGAATTTGGGAAGAGAGAAGGCTATTAAATTCAAAGGGGAAGGGATTGGTTCACTAAAGGTTATTCTGGATGTATTAGAACCCTTACAATTACCAGAAGAAGTGGCAGTGGTATATCTTAAGGGACATCAAAAAGGGGTGACCCTGGAGGCATGGGGAAACAATTTAGTGGATTTGGAAGCTAAGGATGCAGTTGAATCAGGGACAGAAAAATTAATGATGGTGTTAACACCCATGGGAGAAATGCAGCAAGTCCCAGTGTTTAGTGAGACTGAAGAGAGACAACTCCTCCGAATGGGAGCAAAGAAAGATAATGAAGGGATGTGGAAGTTATCAGATGGGAGACAGTTGTTAAATAAACCACTCACCAGGAAAATGCTAGAAGGCATGCATAACAGAACACATTGGGATACACAAGCACTGAGTGATCAGTTCCTAAGGGACTGGGGCTGCATAGGAATTTTTGGAATAGCTAAGCAAGTAACTGAACAATGTGTGATATGTCAACAAGTGAATAGGAAAGTCATGAGGAAAATACCCAGAGGAGGGTGGGAACTAGCCTTACAACCTTTTCAGAACATCCAAGGTAGACTTTACTGAGCCTGCCCAGGTACAACTGTGGAAATTTTTGCTAGTGATCATAGATCACTTAGCCCATTTGGTAGAAGCAGTGCCCACTGTTAAAGCCAATGCCAGTATTGTAATTAAAACCCTTTAGGAGTCGATCATTCCCCCATATGGGGTGGTGAGTAGAATTGATTCGGACCGAGGAACTAATTTCACATCTAAAATATTACAGTAGGTTGTTAAAGCCCTGGGGGTAAGATGGGAGTTGCACACTCCATGGCGTCCGCAGAGTGATGTTTGGATTGAAAGGATTAATCAAACTCTTAAAAGAACTCTGATTAAGCTGACGATTGAAACCCAAATGTCATGGATGAAATGCCTCCCTTTAGCTCTGTTAAGAATTAGAATCCAACCCTGGTCAGATCTAGGTGTCTCACCCTATAAAATGATGTTTGGACTACCCTTTTTGACCTCATCCCAGAGAGTTGCTGCCTATGAGGAGGGGGAAGCCAACGCCAGAAAATATGTCTATTGTCGCCCTGATTTTTCAAGCTTTCTAAAGCCTTCTGATGTTTACATTCTTGTACAGAACTTTCTCACGCACTTTATGTAAATAACTTATTGTTTGCATTCTTTTATGGGGGACGAGCAACTTGATGGACTGTTGGGTTGCCCAGTGGCATTGAGGAGATGGCACTGTCACCCTCCAATGACACTGGCATTTCAGAAAACTATAAATTGGAGTCAGATTTTAATAAACAGCCTTTTTTTGCCTTGGAAAGAGCTGCTGCCTGCGTCGTTTGTTTCATGTCCTACAGCGACATGTCATGGAATGATTCTCTCTGCCCACCCAGGCTGTATGTGAATGAGATGATTTCTGTGGTACATCCTGGCCAGAACCACATCCTGGCCAGATAATAATGTCTTGACTCTCTAACTTTAAAAATGT